>VOMN01095470.1:0-25027 GCA_014899125.1 Orchestia grillus
TTCAAACATTATCGACAAGTGTGTTAAATTTCAGAACGATAGCTCAACCCGTTCTCAAGGTATCGTAGAAATTCACCTTTGACTATTATCTTGAGCCATACTGAGTACTTAAAAAAAATCTCGGGAATCCTTCATTTCCCCTAAGAATCACTAAATCCCAAGATGTGCAAGACTATTCTTCAGCAGATTCATTGAAGGGAGGTAAATCTTGGGAAAATATTGCTTAACAACTCTTCTTAAGATAACAGAAAATAAAATTTCATTATAGATTGACTTCAAGTTTAGGCCTCGCTCACAACCTGGGATGGTAGTTGGTTGTTTACACTATGCCAAAAACAAAATTTCGACACGCAATATCGATCACTGCCCTAGCTCACGGCCAAATGTATACTGGCATGAGGCTCATTTGGCTCATGGTCAAATCAATAGCTATTCTATTCCGGAACATAAATTTAATTGCCATTACCCAAAACATTTTCGTAAAATTTAATTCAGCACAAGTTTCAGAGGTTTTGATAAGCGAAACAATGTTCATAATGAACAAATAGAAAACAGCCTATTCTAACAGCCGTCCAGCTTCAGAAGAGAGAAAAATAAAATAGGAGTACAAATATGCGAGTACAAACATTCATAAAAAAAGCTCAACAAATTATCATTTAGGATAATATGAACATCCTAACGAACTCTACAATAGAACCTCGGTATCCTAGAAGTACTGGTAATATAATTTACTGGTAAAATAATGACCTAACGTAAGCCCCACACAAAATTTCCACTTCAGCCTTCTAAACCTTGAAGAAAAAAGCATTTTTGATGGAAAGGAGAGCTCATCCATATAAATTGAAGCTCCAAGCTTTCGCAGAACTGGATAACTGATTTTATGAGCCATTATTATACTTCATAATTTAGCACAGAGTTTCCACGGGTTCATCAAGAGCAATTCGACAAAATCTATGTTTAATGAACGTCAATCTACGAGCGTTCGACGATCATGCGACTTCACAATATTTAATTTAAAGCGGTAATCGATTATCAGCATATAATTCGCTGTCAGTTACGACGTACTATGAAGACATCGATCAACACTCGTACGCCTGAACAACTAACTTCACCCACCAACTGATGAACTACGATCATAATTTAAAGTCTTACGCACATAAAAAATCATGGTATAAGCTTCTAGTGCGCATATATTTGCCGCCCATGATATTAGATCAGAAGCCTTTTCTTCAGTCCGAATTCATTGTGCATACGTTTAATCCTTCATTAGTCACTTTGGGTCTTATATTAAGTTGACGGTTTTAATAACAATAACACAGGGATTAACGAAGGGTCGAAGTACCCTAGTATAAGTTGTCCCTCAGATTCTACGCATTGCCCTCACAAGAAGGAGCAGCAACAATAGCAGCACGATCGCCTTCCTCACAGACAGCACTCGGCATGCGTGCCCGGACACGCGAAGGTCAAGATGATCTAAAGGCGTCGTTCTAGAGTCCGCAAGTCAAAAGCGTTTGTTTTGCTCAACACGTCGTTCAGGAGCTCGTATCGTCTCGTCTCATTATGAGAGTTGGGAGTTAGCCGATTCTTGTCTCTCTAGTGGGAGCATCAAACCGACAGTGTTGCTGAGTTTTTGCTCGGTGCGGCGCAGTTTTTTCGTCAATTAACAAGCCGCCGCCGAAGCGCGAAGGCGACAGAACAAGACACGAGCGACGTTGGCTGCATAACAGATGAGGCATCTGTGTCCAGACCTGCAATTAATCATCTCCAGTCCTTGTATAGTCGGCTGAGCAGTAGCAGCTGGTCTGATGCTTGAAACATGCGCTCATGGCTCATGTTCTGGCACAGCAACTGGCCGCAATGGTGGCACTTCAACGTATATACTTCATCAAGACTTGCACAAGAAGAAGCATTCTGTCACATTGGAACAAAAATTTTGAATAGGTTGACATAACATTTTTTCTCAAAGGAAATGATATCACTGGTAGTTTTGACCTAACAATTTGGTTTTGATGAGAGACGGTTAAGCGTTGGACACGACAAAAAAAAACGATCACAAAAGAAAGGAACGTGTGAGTTAGAGGCATTCTAACCAGTCGTGAAAGATCATCTGAGCACGAAGTGCATCACAATGAGGGAAGCACGCGACGCCGGGGACATCAGGCTCAAAGGACGGCGGTTCTGTAAGCTCGCCATGGCACCGCAAAGCATCCGGGGAACAATGGAGTGACGTCGGCAATACCCATGAACACCAGTCATAAATAATGCCTTAGTTGGCCACAAACTCGGCCAAACAAGGGCAATAGACGCAATGGCGCAAATAGGATCCCAGCCACCTGTACTGCAGCTAAAATTCTAGCAACAACACACAGAGCCAGCTGAATTTAAACCCAAGACACAGACGGAAATTGAGAGAAGTAAAACGTAGTTTTCACGCGTTCTGGTTTTATCATTTATCTCAAAAAACTCTTATGCTAAAGACACAATACTGTTAATTATTAACGCGCTAAACCTGATCAGTTGTCAATTTTGGGTCGCTGTACTTTTTTCAAGCAAAAAATTTTACCGGGGAAGAGGTGCTTAGAAGAAATGCAGCGCAAACAAGAATAACAGCTTGTGTTATAAAGAAGTCCACACTTGACAGCGTTAAAAGAAACCGAAATGAAAAGTAGTGGCATTGCGTAACGCGAGAGTAAGCCTACTAATCATTTCAACATGACCAGACAAATACGTGGTGCAACGTTCCTGCCTGCCTGCTCGCGTAATTGAGACAACGAAAGCAGGGGCTTTCCAAATATGTAAACTGGCGACAGACAAGTTGCAACAATATGACACTTCCGGAGTATGGCGGAGCGTTTACTGGACTCGCAAACACAAGTCAAACAATGTCCGAGGTAGGATATGCAAACTAGAGTCAGACTACGTGCGTGCAACTAGCGCAAACAACGGCGAAGTTTTAGATTTGGGGGATAAACAAGAAGAAGTTTAGTACTGTCGAGTGAGTTGAGAATTCCGAGGTCAAATGCATGTGCAAGGTATACATAAGCTGCAATGTATGTGTTGACTGTAACAATTTATACATGATTACCCAGTCGCTAAGGCCGTAAAAAGTTCTTACAGTGTCATATGTATCCACGAGGTTGGAAATGTTAGAGGATGCAGTAGATAAGCCTATTGACGCAGCCAGTTCTGCTACGAGCCGAACATGAAATGCGACCGCATCTCGCTTGGAAGAAAGGAGAGGAAAAAAAGTAAAGGATCATCTATCCACTTCCCAATTACTCGTATTAATCTACTGTACTAAAGAAAATGTTAAAATAGGCCATAAGCGTAATTAGCTTCACATATAAGGGCAGTTAAGAAGCACCACTGACTGTTTTTGTGCAACGGAAGATCGCTGGATGAAAATCTTCAATACCGAGTTTAAGGCCCTTACAGGTGATATACATGTACTCTGACTCCATGAATAATGTGCACTAACATTCAAGAAACTAACAAAAATATTTCCTGTCCTATTACACATCCAGGGAAAAACTTGAGATTCACTTCATCATTGAGAGATAAAGTTCGCAGTGAAATTCAAGGAACTGCTAATTTAAAAATTAGCCTCGCACACAGCATGCAGTAAAATTAGTTAGAAAAAAATTAAATCACAGAAACACGTAGACCTCGGTAAACGTTTTACCATACCTCAGCTATTCCAGTGAAATTGCTTTTAAAGGCAGCGTTCCGTTCTCCAAAAACTATCACGAGTATCAGTCACTATAAGAGAAAAGATAAAAAATGAAAAGACAAGACAGGCCAAATCATGTGATTTACTTCGACAACTACTCCAAACACACACACTGGCTCGATAAAATTAGTCTCCTTGTTCCAACTCAACATAATTATTTTTTATTAATAAGCTCTAATTGCAATTTTTCTCATCACAGTGGCTCTGCAAAGTTGAAGCACTTGTAACCCATACATAATAACCGAAAACGCACAAGCTCGTTAGAAGCAAGAGCTAATAATAGCAACAGCCAAATAGCAGTTAGCATGAAGTAGCAAAATATCACTTTAAGCACATGTGCGTCATGTGGCAGCGAACGTGTTAAACAAATCTTCACAACCGATTTTCTGACCTTTCATCAGCACACTTCCTATCAATTTTTTTGCACTATGCACACCACACTTAATGCACAGAAGAAATATAGGTGGGGAAAAGGGCGTTATCTCAACTAGAAAGTGACGCACAGACCGGCTCAATGAATCTCATGGCCGCTATCGGGCGTCCATCACAGCCGCAGCCCTTCTCCACTTCCTGCATGTGTCTGAGGCGCTGCATTAATCTCCCTCGGAGGAGGCCGGGTCCAGCGCTGCAGACACCACATGCTAAAATTTCCAAAAGGCAACGCAAATATTTCTGCCACTCCTACCTGGTATGGAGCGACTTTGCAAAACATTCGTCGTAGTTTGACTGTTTTTTTTTTGGAAGCATGTCTGTCTACAGCAAAGCAAGACATGGCTGAGGATGAAGAAATATTGGGGATAGAATTTACCCGAAGCAATACAGCGATGAAAGGTTATTGTGACTAGACCTTCCACTAACGGATAAATTTAATAAAACTTTTTATGGTGTATACAGAGCACATACCTACGCGGAAAATAATCATAACATTCCTCGCGTTCACAGGTCAAGTTAGTTCGCCATTAAATCGTTAATTAATGTACCGCGGTTGAACATACTTTTATGTCGTTAGAAATACAAAATATTTCTTTAGGTCAACAACGTCAGAAGTTCGCGAAATTCTCCGCGCTTAGAACAAGAGGAAGAAAAAGATGGAAACCTAAGTGCATGCGCTAGTACTTGGAGATTTTCATTCAACTCCTACAAGAGAAAAATGGAAAAGAGGAAAAGAATCAATGAAATTAAAACGACAGACAATAAATAGATTTGTACGACCAACTTTGTTACCTCAATATATCCAGGGAAGTTCATCCTAAAGGCACTGGAAATTCTCGTAGGTTGGCTGACCAAGATAACAACTATACATATTTCTGTGAGCGATGATAAACCTCCACATGCAACAGTGAACAATGTTTACTGCAATGACTTCATGGATCATACACAAAGTGCATTGCGGTGCTTTTTAATGGCACGAAAATCAATTAGGTTTTACGCATGCGTATAATGAAAGCAATACTGGTCCAAACATTGACTTGAGATGAAGGAAGGATATTAACTCGTACAACTTGTGCAGCAACTAAGACAATGAGGTAAGTAAGCAGCAGCAGCAGCAGCACGCGAACACGGACTGTTCCTCGAGGATACAAAGCAGTCGAAGATGACCGCGCACGAAGGCGCGCGTGTTTATATGAAGACAGAAACGCACCTCCGACCGAAGAAGCGGTGGTAGTAGCGGCTCATCAAGAGGTCATATAATGCAAGCCTGACGCCGCGGGATCACCCAGGTAATGCCTTTAATGGGCGCCGTAGAGTCGCGGATTAGAAGATGAAGCGGCCTGGCACCTCCTGGCGCTTCAGAACAAGAGTCGACCCTTCCCTAGCTGCGAAGCATAGCGATAAGAGCCCAATATACCACCAGAAAATGTGATGCACGATTATAGTCTAGAGAATGGAACATCAGGGGCTCCACTTCGCTGAAAAGGAGCTCGTTCTAGGCGACTGATGTGCGTGGTATTAAAAGAAGCAACACGGCTTCAGAGTTCGCCAAAAATAAGGAGAACCAAGCATAGAGGAATCGAGTGACAAAAAGAAACTTGAAGCGGTACATATAAAGTAAATCCATGTACTCAAGTTTGGCAACGGGCAGAATTGCACGCTAGTCTGCACTCTTTTGGACAACTTTCAACGTAAAAAATGTATTAAATACCAGAAAACTTATGAGAGAAAGATTGTGAGGAAGTAAACCAACAATCCATTATAAAATTAGGCAAGTTGAAAATTCGAAACGTTCCACGCTTTAATACCGTCGTTAATATTGAAACTTTGGATGCTGCAGGATGAATATACGTATATTAAGACTACAGAAAAAAGAGGACATTGCAAAATTGGAGTCACTACATGGGAGGATAACGTCATCCGTGGAAACGATTTAGCAGACTTGAATAATTTCAACACAGTCTTTCTCTTGAGTTTACCAAAATAAGGAGTCCTCGAAAACGGAAGCAGATTGCACCAGACGCTCAGGAAATTAGGAGCGCCGCCAATATCAGCGCTTATTTCACGCAAGAAAACACTTAGGCAGAGTTAGAGCGACGTCAATGTCATATTTTGGTCGGAGCTCTAAGTTAGGACTGTCACAATTGCAGTTCGGGAGCGGGGTTGCACAGCGACGCAGGCAACCACAAAGGATTGATCGAGCTCGAGTTGGCCTCCTTTTGTCAAGCCTCAGATAAGGCAAGAGTCCGACAAGGCAACCTGGCAAGGGCGGTCGCAAAGGTCGTAGCACTGCTACATGTTGTCGTCCGAAAGACGTGCATGGGCCGATGATGGATGGGAACCTAGAATGGTATTAAATGTCGAATGGAAACTGAGCTCACCCGGTCGGAAACAACATAAAAGTCAAAACGCACCTTCGAATAAAAGAGTCAATTCAAGTTTTTACAGAAAGGGGAAGTTTCGGAAAGCAAGAAATTCCAAAACTTCCAAGTGAATTCGGCTAAAATATATATTTCTCTAGAGTATAAAGAATGATTGATATAGATTACTGTTAGAGTCCATGCGAAATGAATAAGGCACTTCGTTCCAAAAAATACAAATATTAAATAGTAAATTTCCATTGCAATAACATGAGTTTACATCGGTACAAAACGAGAAAAACTGACAATATAAAAGATACAGGCAACAATACGAGCCAAACAGAAGCAACAAAACGAGTCAAACAGAGGCATCAAAACAAGCCAAACAGAGGCAACAAAACGAGCCAAACAGAGGCAACAAAACGAGTCAAACAGAGGTAACAAAACGAGTCAAACAGAGGCAACAAAGAGAGCAGGATTGAATCATGCGTGATTTGACTGCCCCAAAATTGCCACGGCCGGGAACAGGAAGTGTGCGCGCACACATGGCGCACCTGAGCCCCTCGTGATCACGTAAAGCATGTCCACTCTGTCATGCTTAGTGCAAATCAGCTCAGCCACAGGACACTAAATGAAGCGATGCTCAAAAGCAAGCCACGGCTTCCACAAGCACAGTTTCCGGCGCAGCACGAAGACACAAGCTCAGATCCTTCCGACGAGCGAGGACGATAATGAGACCCTTGATGTGTAGGATAATAAGGGACGGGATAGATTACACTCTGTCATGCAATGCTTCAATACGGGACTTACGGCGTCGAGAGGAACGACATCTGGATGTCTAGGACTAGATTGGATTCGTGTACTATACGTGTTTCCGAATAAGAAATATTCCTTTGAAATAAACATACGCGGAAAATAAATTCGGCTTTTCATGACAAACGCAAAAAATACACTCCAAAAATCAAGAAGATGAGTAAAAAGCGATTGTTTTCAAGAGAATAGACGTCAGACTCTTAAAATGAATACGAGTGTAAGCATGGACTATGATACACAATGGCCTTCACGAATCACGTCCTATGAATAAAGTCATATTTTCTTCGTTACACAAGAAAGAATGGTTCGAAAATTATTTTCGATCAGTCAAATCACTGGAAAAACATTAAAATGAGAGACATAGACAGAGACATTTGCCAGCGTACGTCGACGCGCTGTTTACAAATTTTACGACATCGAGCAATACAAAGTTTACAAAGACAAATTATTACAGCAGTATGAAGAGATAACTTCACTTCATCACTTGAATGGCCTCGATGGTCACACGCACGACATTCGATTAGAAACATTCCAGCCACACTCGCTACTCAACAATTCGCCACACCAAATATAAAGACACGCAGCCTCCACAAATACATTCGCATATCGAGCTACAAAAGAGAACAATCGTCCAACTGAAGGAGGCACTAACATTGTAAAAGCAAAAACAAATCAGGAACCAAACAACGGAGTCTCACATTTTTTCAACTAAGAGTACCGTGAAAGGAAGAGAAATAGTTGTCAGCAGCAGCAGTTCTACATCACAAGAAACAAAAGTACTGTTTATAGGTCCGCAGCAGCGGCGGTAGCAAAGAGCTCTTGATCAGAAATGCTCGTGCTGAGCTAGCGTGCATTTGTCCGACACAAAGGAGTCTCTGTGAACCGCGCGCCGTTCTTTCAGAGTAGCGAACAGCGAAACCCATGATCAAGGGTTGTCATACGTAGAGCACTCCTAAGCAATTACCGTTAAGGCATCACACACTTAAAATACTTGGGAAGCATTCCTCCGCAAGGGCGGCCGTCGCAGAACCAAGCATGGGCGGTAGCTGAAAAGACGTCAGGAATCAACGACGTCTCTGTCATGGACTGCACTGGCATTGTACATCTGTACAGCAATAACGGTGAACGCTAATGCAGTCCACGGCCATAATATGACTTTTGAATGTCAGAGTCCGAGTAAAATGTTAATGATGTATTTCTTAAAGCGTCGTCCAGTGAAACGGTAATTGTGCTTAAAAAGTAAAGGGAACAGCTAGGGCACGCTAAGAAATGCTTATGAAATAATTCATCGTCTGACCTTTTCGTACAATTTGTAAGAGGATAACCGTTAAGTGTCACGCCTAGTTCTCGTTCTCAGCTCCCGTATTTTCTACCGTTGTATTAACTGTTCAATATAATTCGGGAAATCCGTCTCATTTCTACATATTTTACTTTTGGAACGTGCAAGAGACTGATGAATCAATGGAATTGCCGAGTAAAATAGCGAAAATTCGAATTTAATGAGAGGTTCTGAAACTTAGACCATTTTCGTTCAAAAACTTATTGACCAATAGTTCAAATCAAAAGCAACTAAACTACGCGCTCATTTGGAAATGCAAGGCAATTTGTATAATTAGCTTATTAGAAGATATTTTAAATCCAAAGTTCGAAAACCTTTCAGTAGCGTTTGTCCCTAAACAGAAATATCACATTCTGTACATGTAACTCATAAAAACATGTAGATGTTGCAAATGATTTTTCAATAAAGTCAATACTCCGACCAAGAGTGATCAAGATTCAACAAAAAACAGGATACTTCGATTAAAATTAATCATAACTTAGTCAAATATAGGAGGGCATAGTTACGGTTAAAAAAAGTGCGTGCTTCTGGTAACACATACTAAATCTAAGAGAGAGATCTGCCTCTTTGTAAGTATAGAAACTCGATCATTCACTCCAAAGGCAAAAATAAAATGGGCTTAGCAGCAAAAATGCGCGAAACGAAACTGAAGAAAATTCCTTCGTCAGGACCGCCGCAAACGCTGCACCTGAAAAAACTGCGCGCGCGTCAGCAGAGCGGTGCCCGAAGAAGCCTCGCTTGAACACCCGACTGCGGCGTACTCCTCAGGACCTCTAAGCGGATTGCCTGTTTCTTTCTTCATAAATATTCAGGCTAGAAAATCTGACAGTGGCAGGAGGATGAAAAAATTACCAATCCATTAATGCAGGCCCATTATTCTTGCGCGGCCGTATACCATCAACGCTCCAGCGGAGCCAGTAGAGCCTCGGCGGCGGGCTCTTCATGGGCCACTTTTGGCACTTCTTCCAAATGTGAGAGATAATAACAATTACACAAATTCTTCATCTCTATATGGGAAAGAAAGGTCATGAATGTTAAAACATATAAGATTTCAGAAAAGAATTGAAAACATAAAAAGTTCACTTATTCACATAAACAATCCCGACATCGTTCGTTAGGCTGCCAATAATGCGTTAAAGTGCTGGTTTATATAATATCTGACGGGGACAAATGTGAGAATTATTCTGTCAGCCTTTTAAGGAACCGTGATAGACGAGTATGCCGCGATTTGAAGTGCACACAAATAAAATTTAAAAGCATGCTAATTTATATTCTCACGCCGCTTTGTTTCAACAGAAATTTCTTCGCAGATGTAAAATTTTGTATTTTTAAATTACACTGAAAATTATCGGTCAAGAAGAACTTTAGAAAACTTAAAACATAAGCTGAATCTTCAAACTTGGATCTCTCACATTAAAATGAGTTAAGAACGGAATCCTCGACAGCTGCATACTACGAGTTTAACATGCTTATTGGCTGCAGAGCTGACGATGTCGGAGAGCTGTCCGAAGAGCATCTGATGAAGAGTGAGGGGTCCTGAGACATGACGGATATGGCGTCATGTCAAGGGGGCAAGACTCCCTTCACAATGGGCGCAGCGGACTCAGACGGATCATAAGGATGAACGAAGGACATCGGAGCAGCGATCAGCAGACGACGCGCCCTATTTAGCAAAACTCTACGGCTCGCCCGCCCCTGAGCTCTGAACTCGTGAACTCTCGTCATACTGGAGTGACGCGCGTCCTGGGCTCCGACCCAAACGCGCCGGCCTGCACTTCACATGTCGTCTTCGCGCACGCTCGAGTACCTGAGCTGAGGAGCGTCGTTCTCAAGGGTCAACGAGCCAAACGAAAATGAGTCAACGTACAAGCACACCTCAGTGTCAGCTTAGTTTTACTGGGTACCTTAATTAAACCTGTCAAATTGTGAACAAATTTGGAAACTATTTACATGCTCAGGACTTCAAAGAGTTAAACTTTACCAGATCAAGCAATCAAATTTATGATACAATAACTCATGCAGCTATTCCTTAAGATGCAGCGGCAAGAGTTAATTAGTTAACATTTCAATGTGTATGAGGAAGTTCGCTGTCAAATATAATTATCGTTTTCATTTTTCCGAAACGGGATTATTTAGCACAGATTTTCAAAATTGAAGGATTCAAATATAGCGAATTACCTAATACATCAATTTCAGCTAGCAGTTATCATCGCTCGTCCAAAGTATTACCGACCTCGATGGTGGCTGCTCAGTAGAAATGCTTCGCAGTCACGCCAAGCAGGAATCATTGCTCAAAAAGACGTTCTTAGTGAATAAAAAGTTTCAAGAAAAAAATATATGTTAATTGCGAAGACTGCTTGCACCATGATCTTGTATGAAAGGACGCGAAATTAGGGCATCCCATGTACATCACTGCACGAACCCGTCCAAGGAGCTTCTCGCGTTGTTTCTAACGAATACTTACGTATCCGAAAACGCGTCAACACGTAGAGCACAGTTTTGTTTACCTGAAAAGAGAGGAAAAGCACGATGTTAGATTTCACTAAAATACTAACGTTTGCCGATGGATTAAAACCAACAGCACAATTATGAAACTTCGATATTAGCAGCAACTCCTGAGTATTAACTGCGCAAGCACAATGAACTATTTCGAACGTCGGTGGCGTCAGCAGCAAAATAAAACACTCGAACACTACAAAGAAACAATTGAAAGAATTTTTATAACAAATCTAACTAAACACAGATTCCTGAGTGGCTCGAGATTTGCATAGCGTCGACAGCGCACGCAGATAAACAAACATTAACGAGTGCTAATGAAAGACAGATTTTTCTAATCTTTTCAGAGCCAATTGTCCGGACGGAACGAACTTATAAATCGACGTTGATCGCAATGCTAGAAAAAACAATGTTCTTCAACTAGAGCAGTCGAGTTACATACGTTCTCAACTACTGAGAATGGTGTAGAAATCAATTCATAAGCATAAAGAAGTTGTGCAAGAATTGTGTCAACCGTTTTCTCTTCGTAGCAGACCAAGACAAAGTATAGAACAAACCAGAAAAGAACTTCACATTAACAAAAACGTACATTTATGCAATCAATAACGATAATGGTAAGTAAAACGCAAGGGAGCAGGTAATGAAGTAAATTCGACACTATCCTAAGTGCGAAAAAGTGACCACAATAAAAAAGTTTCGTAATACATGAATTCAAAACACGGAAAAATATCGCAATTCAGTGGATTACTTAATTAAAGCTACAGCACACAATGAGGATGGATTCTATGCGACTTGCCTTCTAAGTTACAGACTGAATTTGAGGGAAAGGTTATCACTTTCAATATTTTTAAAATCATAACGTAGCCTTTGTAAGCCTTAAAATCAAATAATTAATAATTTGTTCTTAATTTAAGGCAATAAAACTGCGTTTTAAACGATTTGCCTGCCTGCCTGAGGGGCTTTATTAAAAATAATAATAAATAAAAAAGGTAAAGTCTGTGTGATTTAAAACCGAGGACCAGCAACAAAATGAACATAACAAATGAACAACTTCCCACTGATAATTTTTTTCACAAACTGCAGTTAAATGAGGATTAAATGAGGCATCTACAACACTAAAAGGAATTTCCGAACACGCACTGAAATAAAAGCCCTGATATTACAAGATCTAAAGAATGAACAAACTGAGATAGATCAAACAGAACTGCCAGAGGAAAGTATTACGAAGAGAATCGTTTTGGATAAAGTGACGTCATAAAAATGCAGACTGCATCAGAAATGATACAGGGCAGCAAGCACAGTAGAGCATAGAGTCACGCAAATTAGCAGGCCTCACTAGCACACAATTGTCAGGCACAAAACGTGGCACGTCTGAAGCCATAAATCACAATGCAAGAGTAAGACGCAGGAGTGGCGTTGAGTATTAATAGCAGTGGACGCGACCCGCCAAAAAGGGCGGGAGAAGTGATACCAACTTCTTAAGATGCCCTCATATTTACGGTAACTCTAACATGAAACAATGTTATTTTCAGTATCGCTGATACGGACTGCTTTAGCTGACAATCTCACTTCTAGTTTAAGAATACGGACCCGGGACGGACAGACGGCTGGACGGCAGGAAGGACAAATCAACCAACCAAGGAAGCAACACTAGGCTATATTATATATAACTAAGTGCATAAAATTATTCCCAAATTTAATGTGCTCAATGAGATGCTTATTGTAATAACATAAGAAAAATTACGCACAAAAAATTAATAAATTTATTCATTTATTTATATATTTGAGGAGACTTCGGCGTTTAATTATATAGTGGGATTACTATTATTAGTTGAAAGCTCCCTAGCCACATCAAACACGGTCTCAAGAGAGCAAAAAAAAGGGACCATTTTGTATGGACTTTAGAACACGGGGAATCTATGCGCAGGTGTGTTCCCACACAAGATTCCCTGTGCATAGAAAATCCCACTAAGAGAGAAAAGATAAAGCATAATCAGTGAAGAAGGCATGAAAATGAAAAGAAGCAAAGTGGGCTGATTTAGCTATAGCTGAGGTAATCTAACAGTGCTCCTCTGGGGACGCCGGTCCTCGTAGCATAAAACAGACAAAGCAGCAGTGATGGTTATGAGGTTAATCACTCACCAATTAGGCATTGAAACAATTATTACATAACGATGAAGAGTAACGGCATCAAATAAACATGGTACGACATGATATTGCGTGCAATAGAAGTTGTTGAAATTTCAGGCTATTAGTTCGGGGCGAACAGACCGTGGGAGTGAACAGGGACCAGTTTGTATGACAGCATCACGCCACAAATACGAAACAACGAATGATAAGTACATTAGAACGAATGATAAGTACACCATAACACAAAATAAATACATAGTAACAAATAAAACCTACATAATGACGGGTATAAGTACATACCAATTAATTCTAAACACATAATAACGAATGATAAGCACGTAACAAATTAAAACTGCCTAATAACGAATAATAAGCACATAATCAAGTAATGGTAAGTATATCACAACGAATAAAATCGAGCGCTCAAAGCTTGAATGCAACCTTGAGTGACAAGTTTGAGTCCGAAATAATGTACCACAAGTGCCAAATGCCCCCTAAAAACAATGAAAGAAGGCATGCCCGAAAATAGAAAGCGGGGGCCAGCATAGGTCGCGAACACGATCAGGCCCCGACCAGCTGTTGTCGTCAGGATGGAGACTGGAGAGCTCTTAGGGTGCTCTTGAAATGAGCTCTTAGTCTGCTCTTTTGAAAGGCCCGGACAACTCTTGGAACAAGAGATTGACAGACGGATAGAGGAAATGGTGAAGCTTTAAAGATATAAGCAGGTCGTTCCGCGCATGCGAGAGGCGGCGTTGAGCGTTTTAGCGTTGACACAAGGCTGGAGGAGGAAATGAAGTGGAAAGGTGGAGGAAATACAGGTGAAAGAGGAGGGTAATACAGGTGAAAGAGGAGGGTAATACAGGTGNAGGGAAACGCCGTTGAAGGTTGATGGAAATGCCGGTGAAGGTGGAGGAAAATATCGGTGAAGGTGGAGGAAAATATCGGTGAAGGTGGAGGAAAATATCGGTGAAGGTGTAGGGACAAACCGGTGAAGGTGGAGGGAGAAACCGGTGAAAGTGGAGGGAGAAACCGGTGAAAGTGGAGGGAAATACCGGTGAAAGTGGAGAGATATACCGGTGAAAGTGGAGAGATATACCGGTGAAAGTGGAGGGAAATACCGGTGACAGTGGAGAGAAATACCGGTGAAAGTGGAGGGAAATACCGGTGAAAGTGGAGGGAAATACCGGTGAAAGTGGAGGGTCAAACTGGTGGTGGAGGGAAATACCGGTAAAGGTAGAAGGAAATACCGGTGTAAGCGAGAAGAAATACTAATGAAAGTACTTTAGAAATACTAATACCAAACTTTCGGTCCAATGTACGAACACAAGGTTTGGTTCTTGAAACCAGCTAAAATGCAGAGGAAACGCAACCAAGCACTGAACTGAAATTTTAAGGCGTTCTTGCAAATGAATGCCGGAAAATTGTCTGCAGAATTTGTAGCTGATAGTACGTACGGTACGTGGCTGCTGAGAGTTTCGCGTGCGTGATTAAGCATTGCATTAAATTACCTAGCTTTAATACCGATTGGAACACTAGAAGTGTATACTGAACATCTTTCAAAAACTATTTCCAATTCACAATATCGATTACTTCTCCAAAGAAGCTAAAAACCAAATAAGCAGAGGAACATTACAATTAAAATAATTTTAGTTAATGCGTTCATAGGTCGTAAGTAGCGTCTGCCTCGAGCACCCTACCTCGAAACACACGAATAAAGAAATTCACAGGAGCACCCCGTTCACTCGCACTCGTCAGATGCCTTCAACAATCGCCTCACAATACAGGCGCCTGGTGAAGCCGAACTCAGAGCTCAACCTACCGTTCGTTTGTCAGTACGGCGGCGGGAGAATTGTACAGTTTTAAAACTCGACGGACGTATTTTTCATTGAAAATTGAACGACACCGCACTCCGATTAATAGAGAATCGGTTTGTCAACGTCGGCAAGTGCAATGGTGAGAACTGCACATGGCCATGTATAGTAGTACCTGGCCATGTATAGTAGTACCTGGCCATGCATAGTAGTACCTGGCCATGCATAGTAGTACCTGGCCATGCATAGTAGTACCTGGCCATGCATAGTAGTACCTGGCCATGTATAGTAGTACCTGGCCATGTACAGCGGCACTTGGCCGTGTCTGCACCTGACTGTGTAGAGCTGGAGCTGACCATGTACAGCTGCACCGACGGTGTAGAACTGCACCTGAACATGTACAGCTATACATGACTATGTAGAGCTGCACCTGAACATATACATCTGACGACAGCAACAGCTGCACCTTGCTACAGAATCATCCAACCATAGCTTCATCTCACAACCCTTCAATTGATGCTACAACCCTTCCAGCTGACGTGATTCTCATTTATCACTTCTTTTTTGAGAGGAGCATTGTACGGTTACTGCTTCATTAGTAGCAGTTTCTTCTACAGGACACCCAAATGCTACCACTTCAATATTTGCAAGCGCTCTAACTGTTAATGGCTACTTTTACACAAAAGCTCTAACTGCAAATGTTTCATTGTGTGGACGCCCTTCAAGTGTTACTACTTCACGACCTGCAAGAGTTCCAACTGTAATTGCTTCACTATCTGCAAGAGCTTAATCCGCACCTCTGTAACATCACAAACCGACAGTCTTCAGAACTACCCAATCGACGACATCGACCTGTAATTGCACGATCTCCCATTGCCACATTCCCAGTCGCCTCACCGAATAACCGCCGATGTGCGCACCACTTCAGGAGAACGAAATGCTCAGCCACGACCCAAAGGGCGGCACGTAAGGGACGGCATAACGAAGCCAGCATTGTTGTCCTCAGCATGAAGCGGGACGGCGGGCAGGCCAGAGCGGCGGCTCTCATGCATATGGATGGAGAGGTGACCAAGAAAGCTGGGGCCGCTCGCTCTCAAGCATGGCGTGCCCCGCTGCTCCTCTCTAACGAGCTTCGTGACAGTGCCCGCCGACCACACTTCCTCTGCAACCACTACAGCAATGGACTTCAATTCTCAGGTCTCGAGTTAAACAACTGCCTACAACGAGTCGAAACTCCAAGAAATTGTGAGTTGTTTAGAATTAGTGAATGATAAAATTTTCTTCGGTTCTTCAGACATGAGTTTATTTTTTATTTGTATTTGTAATGAGCTGAAAGCGGGCAGCATCCTTATGAAACTGTACCGCAAGATCCGTTTGGTCGTCAGAGATTTAATCTATCTTATTAAAAATATTTGTCCTTATGGTCATTCAAGGGTTAATTTACCTTTTTCACAATTGGACATATACGTCTTTTCCTGGTTAAAGGGTTAAGAGGAATGCTATAGCAGAATTCGACTTCGTGTAGACGTTCGTTCTAGGTTTATTATGGCCTAATAAACCGGTTCGCACTGCAAAATAAACCAAGAACGAACCGTCTGCACTGGTCAAATTCTGCTATAGCATTTCTTTTAACTTTTCAAGCAGCTAAAGGACGTATACGTCCTATTTTGAAAAAGGTAAATTAACTCTCCAACGACCAAAAGGATGAATATTTTGAATAAAACAAATTAACCCTTTAACAACCAAACTGATCTTACGTCCAGTTTCATAAGGACGCTGCTCACCTTTCGTACAAAGCTAAATGTAGCCTTATTGCATACGCACACAAGAATGCAGTTAGTTTTTTCGGGGAAAGCATAATGGAGCTTTATCGCAAAAATTATTTGGGCGCTATAGGCTTAGGTCATGGGAAGTGGGCAGTATAATCATGGATTAAAATTTCGTACAAGGAATGAAATTCGCTTAAAAAGGAGTGGTAGAGTTAAGAATTCTTCGTCCCTGACAAGTAGGAAAAGCGAATACAAGGACCATTCAAAAACCAGAAGACAACTTGGGATAAGTGTGACGGGAATGTTGAAGACCACGGGAAATAGGCAAGTTTTAAAGTGCCTGCGAATTTTGCGACAGGCGTCTGTCGTAGTTCATTGATTGGAATTTCCGGAAATATTCAAATTGAAAGGAACATTTGATCTTCAGACGAATGACAACCTTGTTCGCATGTGACAAGATGATATTACTCCCATTTTGGACAGATAAGATAAGATTACTGCTAGAACATAAACAGGTTGTAACAACAGTAGCTGAACAATTTGGTTTGAGGCAAGACTAAAAACCCTGGTTTTCTTCCGTAATTATTTCCAGGAGGATCATCGCTGAAAGGGAACAAGTTATGTGCCAAAGAGACGTACTTCAGTTCTCTCGTTCCTACAGTACACTTGATTACATGCAAGTCACGACTAAAGCGCCGTTAGGCCGAGGGAGGCATATTTGGTGGAGAAACTTCTGCGTACGTCTGCCGTTGTGAACCCCTACTCAAGCGCTGCCACTGTCAGCATTCATGTCACTGAGAGCCCAGTATCGGAACGAGCCTAAAGAACTTTCTTTCACTGCCACACTCGCAACAAAATAGCTTAAATTGAGAGATCACTCGAGACCGTGGCCGGAAGCCTAGCGCGGGCACGCTCAGTTCCCCCGAAGTCAGGAAAAGCTGGTTACACAATCCCTCGAGACCGACCGGCCTCACCAGTAAATTACAGGGCGGAAATCGTATGTAATTCTCAAGCAAAAGCAGCACTTGTTGAGTGAGATCGGGCACCAGATAGACGATCAGAGCACGACGTGAGGAGACGGTCTTCTCCAAGGAATGTGTGAATCCGATGCTGCGCAACTGACCAGACACAGTAACGGGAACTGGACCTGTGTGTTGTGAAGGAATACCTGAGAAATGCTGAAGAATGGATTTTATTACGGACGGCTCATGCTAATGTGCGTGTGTTTCAACTCGGTGATGAAGCTCAGCGTTTTTGTGTAAATGTTCTAGTGATTCATAACAAGAGTCGTTTTGTAGCAGAGTATCTCGCTAATAAACAGTCAGAATTTAATAAAGGAAACATGAGAACTTGTACTTCAAGGCAAACAAAAAATGGACCAAAAAATACTGAACTGATGAATCATTATACTTTTACGCTGGTAAATTTGTACAACGATTGTGTTGAATATCCTTCAAGACAATCGGCAATGATGTTACACTCCGTCAGCAAGAAAAATTCAGCGCATGCCCTGTTAAGAGTACATTCGAATGTGAATATGCGAGTAAATAACTTGAAGGATAAATTTTTCGTGGTCGAGCTACTATACGCAACTGCTTTACATTATTTTTTCTGAAATGGCATCCTACTCTATGTTGCTGTTCATCCATGTGGTGTTAACAACAATCCTCTCGCACTGAAAGACGGACTTATAAACAAGAAAATAAAACAATATCAAGATTCGCATTAGAAATCGCTCTAACGAGAGTATCGATTACCCCGACGTGAGGGGAAAACTCGTAACCTTAAAATAAGCCGAACATCAAAGACGTTGCTCACTACATACAATAGTGACTCAAGGCACCACCTGAAAGCACACGTTCTTGAAGCATGTTTCTTCAACTTTCCCTAGAAAAACCCGCTGGAAGCAGCACAATCGACAAAAATTAGATATAAATCTCCGATCAATCAACACTGCAGCGCTAACTTTCACGTCTATATTAAGCACGCCTAAAAATCGCTCGCAGGGAGAAGGGTAAGAGATGGGAGGCAGCAGCTCCCTTGCGCTCAGTTAAGGAGCAGAAATTTGTGTCTGATGCAATTACCGCTCAATCTGGTGAGCAATTCCAAGCCTGAGATCGGCAATTACTGAAGCCAATGCAAGCCGTCACCTAGGAGGGAGGGGAGGCAAAAGACATGACTGCAAGAAAAATCATTTGCAACCAAATGTACACGCTCTGAAATACAGCTGACACTGTTGGCTTCGTGAGCTCGTAGATACAAGACAACTTTGACCGAGGAAAAAGGCGTTGCTAGAGAAGACTTCAACGTGCATAAAACTCGGGTGAATTAAACGAGAGTACGACTCACTAGAGCAATCTTTGATTAAACAATACAATGCAAGAGTGGAAATTTTAACACTCGATGTGATCTAATATTTGGAATAAATATCTCAAATATACGCACTTTTTTCCTCGTACGTGAAATTGTCATTGGACTTTAACGAAAAAAGTTCTCTCAAGTTTTTAATACCCGCAAACTTACGCTTTATACTCAAATGACGTGATAATTTTGAAACAAAAGAAAGCCGCAAAGCTTACAAAGAAAGCGCAAAGAGCCGATTGTATCCTGCGTCATATTTTCACCAATCCGAGACAAGAAATGAACTCAAAACGAGCCCAGGAAAAACTGCGCGCATCAACACATCGTTTTAAAGCATCTACACCAGAGAACATAACGAGAAAATAACCAAGCTGGAGATGCAGTCCACCCTGGGGGAAAATCGGGTAACCAGACCATCAGTTAGGCCCAGTTAGCTGTGTCCGCGTCGTCTCGGCGCCGTCCACAGATCAAGTGAAGAACCATCATCATTGCAGTGACCGCTTCTCCGAAAGGTCGGGGCTTGATCTCGCCAGAGGTTCTAAATAGGTGCTATTTGAGCAATATGACGCACCGACGGCCGCTCTAAAAATGCGCTGTTTGAGTGATTCGACGCACGCACAGACGGTCGCTGTAAACACGGCTGTTCGCAGACGAGATGACGCGGTCGTCAGAATTATGGCAATGCAACGGAGACGAGTGAATGGAAAAAGAAAATAAATGAGTATTAAAAGAGAAGGCAAAATTCATGAATTGAGGATGAAAATGATTTGAAGAATCGAAGATGCAGGTGCCACAAAGTTCAGGAAATGTCACAACACGCCTCGAGAAGAGCAAGCGTGAAGATTGCCAGAGTGGAACTCAAAATGGTCGCAAACGGCAAGGATTGACGGTGTACAATGGAAAGTCAAATAATATCCAAAGCCTGAATGAAAAATATCATTCAAAACGAACAAAACGATAGAGTAAGTTCAGATTTCTTAAAAAATTATGGAACCTAATGTTATTAATTCATATCAACCCATTGTACTGAAAAGTAGAACTTTTCCTCATTTCACACATTAACAAAGAAAAAAAAGAATTCTTCGAAACTGCAAGGTCTTCTAGAAAAATTGACTAAATTCTGTAACCATGTCACAAGCACACCTGAAGGTAACTCGTAAGGAACTTCATACTGAGTTAAGGAATTTTCAGCTCATAACTGAAGTCGTTAATGAACATACTATCGGTGGAGTTTTCAAGTCAGGTTACAACACACCAGTGTAATCACGAGGACATGATACACATCTATTGTCCATCAATATGATAAACCAGTACGCTAAACCAGTTGATACAAAATATGATACAGAAGCACGATTCAATAGGAAGCATGATCACACATGTATGACAATACAAACACAATCACATCATCGTAATATGTCGAACACTTCCAGCGTACATGCTAATGACTATTTCGAGCTTTGATCAATATACTGCCTACTGACACGTTTCCTGTGATGTTATCCACCGCTGGGTCATTTAGTCCCTGCTAAAATAGAATCTTCGCAGGAAACATTATTACTATGTCGTCGAATAGTCTAACCATGGACCTCACACGAACTAACAACCAAATGTTGATGATACTTGAACGCATAATTTTAAGGGAATAAAGCTTCAAAACAAAAACGCATTTGTTTTGACAACTGAATAAACTTGTGAAGCTAAAATGAATGATAAAAGAGAACACATGGCGCGTCAACTCATCTATGCGGGGCCATAAAACCGTGCGCTGCATCCATAAACGGTCGCTGGGGCGCTAATGCGACGAACAAATCAACCTTAAAATCCAGAAACTTGTCCAGGAGAATACACAAGTTTCATCGAGTGGGATGCGCACAATAAAGTGACTTGCATGCAGCCAGGAGTGCGTGACAAACTGCCAACACAGAGCCCAGGGCACAAGAAGATCTTTGTGGTCTCCCAACAGGGATATAGTCGCGGGTCTGGGAGAATAATAAAGCGAGTATAATTATTCCCTAGAAGGAGCGCCAAACCTTTGCATAGTCAAGCCAAAGTGCTGGCGGGTTGCCTATTCATGCTCAAGGTCAACGAACACTGGGCTGCATTTACGATAAGGATTAGAGTCACCTCTTACAGGCGCGCACGTGTGGAAAAAATTAGCATCTCCAATGTCCCGCATGACTCTCATTATACCACACGTGTGGTATGTTCTACGAATGTATGATGGAAAAGGTTAAGAATATTTTTTCAGCATGAGAAAGAAATGAAAAATTGCGCGTAACCTTAATACCACATGGATACTACAAGTTTACGACGAAGTTTATTTATTTTAGCAACATCAGATAAGAACTTCTATAGGGTCATTGCGTATTTCAAAAGGCGAAATACTGAACGAAACGAACAGATGCCCTGCAGCATTGAACATGCTTAGATATCCGCACAGGACAACTAGAGTTAATGCTCAAACGAGGAATCTACTTATTTTAATTTTTATTTATAGAGAGGCACTTATGAAAAAGTCAAAGAAAACCACTGTTTATTATCAGCAACATCACATAGTTTGGACACCATTGTGATAAACAAGCTTCCAAAGTTCAGAGCATGCATCGCAACGAAAATGATGCTATCAATAATTAATAAGGGTTATTCAAACAAGAAACAATACAAATAACAAGCCTACCAGTCCGGAACAGATTTCGATAAAAACTTCCAGAACAACCGTCAATTTAAAGCGTCCGGCTGAAGCCGATTTAAACGCGCTACATGAGGAGGAACTGACGACGAAAATTCTTGCTAGTTAGCCAGCAAGTAGCCACGTACCGCAAAAAAGGACACCAAAATAAACGCTCAAGCATAAAATGAGTTGAAACCCCAAAATAATACACGTTGCTTTATTACCTCATATTTGAGAGAGACGTTACCAGAATGTAGCAAGGTGAACAAAAACAACGCTTCCGAATTCACTTGCTCTCTAGTTTCAGCGATCTGTTATGCAAAAGCGCCAGGATTCCACGTGTCGGAAGATTTTAAACTGGGAATTCATTGACAAAATTTCGAATGCAGTACGAAGCAGTAGAATGCAGCAGTACGATCTCATCAGTATTACCCCAAAAGAGTGAGAAAATTGGACCATTTAGTGGGGACTGTTGAAAACGTGGAATCTATGCACAGGTGCGTTCCCACACAAGATCCTCTGTCTTAGGCAAAATAATGACGCCAGCAGTTACAGTACCAGCACGATCAAAAGATCATTGGCCCCCGAATTGGACGAGCTTACACCACCGCTGAGCGGCACTGCACTCGTGTACGAGTCACGCGCTTGAAGCACCACGAGGCGAGTCATACATTAAATAGGATTATTGTCTTCATCATTCAAAGCTTAGCGGTTATTAGGGAAAAACATAAGAAAGGAGGATTCGCTGTGGTTACTCGCTACTCTCGCTGTGGATCAGTAATAGTAATAAAACTCGCCATTATAACGAAGCAAGTAACGGTATCACAATGAGGATACAACAATTATAGGCAAAATAACCATCGTCTTATCTATATAGCAGGACGTTAAGGAACACGAACAAAGCCAGACGTTACATGAACCATGAGATAAATATTTAGTTCCGTCAGGGAAGGTGCTCATAAGAATTTGTCCTCCATACTATAGAGCTTGCGGGTGTGTGTGTCCACCGCAATGTCATCATCGCTGGTTTTCCAAATTGTGCAGCGAGTTTAGCTTCACTATCACGTGAGTCTTGCGTTTCCTTTCTCCCTTTGTTTCACTTACGGAACGATTGGCTTAGAGGATTTTCGACGATCATTGTACGAGGTCCACAGCTCGTTTCTCTCCTTTTCCTTTTATTTGTCCATTTCTATCATTTTTCGTAGCCTTAAGCAGCTGCTGCAAACAAAAATTTAAGTCACAGTATGAATATTCTACCATAAAAAAAACATTCAAAAGCTTCGCATTATTTTTTTCCTCGGTCACTCCGCTAGAAACAAAATAAAGATTCCCCCAACATTTATGCATCGCTAGGAGTAACACCTCGACAACACCTCATGCAAAAGAGCAAGGTGAAGAAAATGACCAGTGTCGATCAGGGCGTAAGCAGCATAACCTTCCATCTAGCAGCATTTTATTATGAACTAAGTCACAGGAAAATATAATTTATTTATCGATAAGGGGGAACGACGACTCCAGAGATGGAGGAATTAGCATTTCTCAGCACATGGTTCGTTGTAAAGCGCAATTACGCGATTCAAATCTCAATAAAGAGGGAAACAACAGTACATTTATTATTACAACGCCTTCGCAAATTGTCTGATGTATTCGAATTCATTAAACTAAATAATATTCGAAAACCTATACTTAACTCTTTTCAAACCAGTACGATCATAGCAGAAACATTGAAGTCAGTATTGGGACACTATAAGTATTTTCAGTCGTAGACTTCATGCACAAATTCAAAGGAAATTGTTTTAACCAGAGGAGAGTGAGGCAAATGACCACATAACACTTTTGAATACATTTCCTGAAGACGAAAATGATTTCGTCCAAAGGGATAATTACTGGAAGCATCGAGCCAGAGAAAAGAAGGATGAGCAGACAACTCCCTCCTAAACAGCGTGCTTTTTATTCGACAAGATCTGTGAACGAACCTGGAAGTGGAAGGTATCTGTCAGTTCTTAGAGGCTTTTCTGGAGTAATTGTCTGCCAAGAAGTTTTTAAAGCATTCAAAAATAACCCGAGAACGACACACTAGCAACAGGTTTCTACCAAGCAAGTTATTTAGAGGAGCAAGCAAAGATGCAGGTCATCGCATATCCGACAGGTCATCTAAATGCATCGCAACAGGTCAGTTCTCATCCAGAAAAAATACATCTAGCGACTATTTCTCAGAAATGACACTCCTTAAACAAGACAAACTTGACCCTTGAACCGTTCGAAGAGCGACTTCTAATATAGCAGATGGACTAAACTTTACTCCAACTTCAAATGGAATTTCAAAAATGGGTTGCCTTTTCTTCTCGAGGCTATAAATTACTCAGCCAAAATTACTGCAGCTGAGTGTCGAGTGAGTTTTAATACAGCACTCTTTAAAGATGGACAAAAATAAAAGAATAAATCACTTGAACCGGTTTGCAAAGACCACGCAAGGCACCGACGAGAAGCCCCTTGCAAGCGTTAGAGTTTTCCAAAGGACAAAGCGCCAATGCTTACGGAACGGAATCAACCAATAGCGGCTCACAAAAATCTCCCAGCGCATACACTGAGAGAGACAAAGAGAACATAATGCACGCCTGACCCGAACTATAAAAATAAGTCACGAAAATTTCGATCCCACGACAGCGCGAGCTTCGACATCGACCACTGCTAATGGAGATGGCACGCACGAGTGCAGACAAGACCTGGAGCTGAGAATGATCGTCTGTACGAAATGTAAAACAAATTGTATGCACTTTGCCAGCATCATCTCTTCTAAGAGACGATAAACCTGGCAAAAATCGCCCCGGAACTCTCGAGTCAAAGATTGAACTGCCAGCAATCGGACAAGCGCTTCAATAGATGAAGTTCAGCAAGTCGAGACTATAAATCAAAGTTGAGCCTCCTCTCTTGTTGTCAAGACATCGTGTTTTCTGTCGTCAGTGAGACCGTGGCAGTGTTTAGAGCCAAGCAAAAGTCCGCCAAAAAATTCCAGCGAAATAACAAGAAGAAAGACAACCGGAAAGCGATGTCGACAGAAACGAGTGAGCTTGTTGACGGAGCCCTGGCCTGGCGATATGAGATGCGCGGAGTG
>VOMN01095472.1:0-15448 GCA_014899125.1 Orchestia grillus
TTCGTCCAAATGAGGTTGGCTTGTTTGCGTACACGTCCTCGACTTAAGTTTCCTCCTCAAGAAAGCCTCATGTAGTGGTGGGCTGAGATCTGAACAACACACATGCGATGTTGCCGCTACGAGGAATTAAAAGACCACAGAAGTAGGTCCTAAACTAAGGTCATTATGAAACCAGAGATATTTACGAGGCCAGGGAAGTTTACCCTTAAATTAGGCTACTAAAAGGGCGTTGTATGGCCGATTCCGCTCCATTGTAATGGGAAATTTTGACCCCCAGTGTAAAAAAGGGAAGACTTGTAAGCTTAACATTGTCTTCAATATCCCCACTCTGTCCTTAGCGAAAACACACGCGTACAGCCGCGACTATTTTGTGCTAATGAATGACACATTTTAGTGTGCCTTGTAGTGAGTGATATATCTAATTTGATGCAAAAGAAGACACATTTTACATTGTTTTATGTTCTTCATAAAATTCGACACATATCTAACTCTTCTATATTTCTGCAGCCTAAAGTTCTCTCAGTGAAAATTTATCATGTAGTGCAGTAGCTAAACCCTCTCCAGTACCTCTATTTAATCAAATAAACGATCGAAATTTCTGTGTGGGAAGTGAAAACTGACTTCGCCCGGGCGGAAGAACTGCATCGCTTTCTTCATTGGGTGAGTACATGTACATATTTCTTAAGTAAAATGCAACTTCTAATACTTTAACCTGCGCTCCAGCTTCGTCTGAAAATAAATATAATTATCACATTGATACCCATGAAATGAATCGCTTTACTTATGTAAAACCCTCATAGATCATTTGTATATTGCTATTTTTTTTTAATATTTCACAGATAAACTTTTCTTCAGTAAGCAGATGCCTCAATAGAAGATGTAAAACTTATACCATTCCAGGCTAGCACAAAGCGCTGGTTTCAAATCAGCATTTTAAATTCTCTAAGATTTTCATATCAATACACTACTAAACTGTCCTTTTTTGCCCAACATACGGGGAAGATGTTCAGACTTGTCCCATGCTGGCAATTTTATTTCAGCACACTGGGGTAAAAACACTGACGTTTTGATGCTTGATCTAAAGTGTAGCAAATAACGAAAATGTGTTTGCAGGACTCGCATAATGGGACGGAAAATTATGAACCTACTGCTTTTGGTTACTTGTGCACACTTCAAAGAATTTTAATATTTGCCGTACAAGCGGGTTTTGAAATCAACATCCTGTAACTTTTTGAGTAGTGAATGAGTAGAATAAGAGTAAACTTTTCTGATTTGATTGTAGTAAATATCAAAACCTGATTCCATTTCCAAAATGAAATCTATTTTAACAAAACAGACTTGTTTCCTTCGTTTGAAGCTCGTAAGGACTCGCGGATCATTTTCCTCTCTGATTTTTCTCCACTTTATTTCGAGGGTCTTACGAATGAAAGATCGGTTTTCACTCAAGAAGTAATTTTTTATCGGATTCTCAAAGGTTACATTGTTATGTAACGGAAATTATTGTGTTATAAAAGATCGTCCGTAATATTTCTTATTATCGTAGCTGTGGGTTTGTTAAAATGAACACCGACAGTCATTTGTATTTTTCCTCTAGATGGCATTGGATCCAGACTGTTCGAAAGTGTTCAGTTGGAGCACATTTAGCCTAACGTGACATTTGATTACCTGTTTTGGAAAAACGGTCCCCTTAGCTGCAGAGCAATTCAACAATGAGATAAACTGACTTCTAAGTACGTAAAATTTTTTGGTTCATACCACATCAGGTGCCGTCAGCGTGTTTGCTGATCGTATTTGATGCCGGAAGACAACGTTGATTTTTCTTTAAATAGCAGAGTGTATCAAGTTCTAACTGAATACAAACGTAAATGTCAGAATACTAAATTTTAAGTATGAAAGGAGAAAGAAGACTATGGAGGCAAGTATTCGATAGCCCATAGCTAAACACAACTTACTTTCGAAAGAAACAAGAGTGTTTGTTCGACTCCGTGAAAAAGAATCCAGTCCTTGTGTGCGTACGCGCCTGTTTAGAAGACATTAGCGTCAGCATTATTCTGTCCAGCGCTGGTGACACAAATTGTGGTCAGGATTTTAAGTTGCTACGTCTGCACTGGAGCCATTGCCCTAATGATCAATTAAGTTCAGGGCACAGGTCATCAGTTTTTGGCTGCAACGCTGCCGTGGCATCGAGCAGCTCAAGCGTTTGCCGTCGGCTGCTAGACTCGCACTCTCATCGATCTGAAGTTCCTGATCTTGAAAGTTTGGGAATTTTCGCGAATTAATTCAATTGGTGAAGAGCTATAAAGAATCACTGAAGTTGGAGTGGGAGTGGGCACCTCGAGGCATTCTCGCCTTGCTTTGTTGGCGCCGGCACCTCTGATCATGTCGAGAGCGAGTGCATGATCGTATCTCCAACTCCCGCGCCGCAGGCCCGTTGAGGCAAATTCAATTCGTGCTTCCGACAGCTTTCTTTTAAATATTAATGAAATAAATCTCTTTGTGTTTGAAAATTGTTCTGATAATGGATTAGGGTGCTTGTTTGTCTACCCTAGCGGTTTGACTCCTATGCGGTAAAGTAGCTTTTGAAGAAATGATAGTGCAGACGAGAACGTGTCTTATTTTTCTCGGCGTTCTTTTTACTGTGTGCATAAAAATGATACTCTTGACTTCTACACCCTGGCTCTCTCGGACCAATTTACTTGCCCCCGGGAAACTTGAATGCTGTGCTTCCGTAGTCTGTAGCTCTGTCAGCATATGGCATGCATATCCTATAAGATAAAACATAGTTAAAAATAACTAGGGTTCTCTATACACTTGTAAAGTCAACAATCGCTCATAAATTTGTCAGTAAAAGCGTTCATGAGCTTCAGAGATGCAATTTTATGTTCATTTTAAATGGCCAAACATACTTTTTAAGCCACCATCAAATTTGGATCCATCTTTTAAGTTTTCGAGGAAACAACGTAAAAACTCGAGGTAATTTTTTTTACTGCACAAAATGGACAAACAATCCACAGCGCATATTCTTTAAAATAAACACGATATCCGGGCCTTTAATGCCTCTCTATCAAGTCACCATACCTTTATTCAAGCTGCCTCGCTGCGCTCTGTTAAAGCAACGATTTTTCCCTTTTTTGGACTCTCTGAGGGTGATTCCTTGACGACGCACGTAGGGCGGATTTGCATGTCAAGTCCGGACGCCGATTGACTTGTCAGCAGGAGACCCGGAAAAGATCTTCCCAAGCGGAAATCTCAAAATACGACATTTGTGTCCTGCCTTGCGTTCAATTTGTGTTATAAAAACACATGTTTATGGCCGACGGAGTGTAATAGGCAGTCCGTTCAATAAAACGAAAATACGTTAACTTCATTCATTCAAAATAGTGCTTAGGATATATAGAGGGTTTTGGGAACGACTATTGAGTAGAATTAGTTCCCTGAATTACGCAGTGGAAAATATGGATTAAATATACTAAAAAACACTTTGAAATGACAACTACGGCAACATTTTGAGCTCACAACCAACGCATCGCGATTGTAAGCTGAGCGCTCATGTTTGCATAAGAAATGGGAGTTCTAGACGCTTAAATTCACAATTAAGTTTATCATTAGAATCGACGTCATTGAACAACAGTCAACCGAAATCTGAACAGTTCATTTTTTGAGAAGGGAATTTCGCACAAGGTCTAGGGCTGGCAGGACTCAAAACGAACTCAAACCCTTTTTAGCAAAGCATGCCCACAAATCGCCCGTGACATATGTTTAGTAATTTCTAAAGGGTCAATGGATATTACGCCAACCATTTCACATGGCTGCTGCTGCTAGTTTGTAGTACAAAGCTAGCTGCAGTTTTCCTCCGAAAATACTTCTAGCGTTAAAAGGTAAAACTAAAATTGGCGATGGGCAACTAATTCTGATGCAACAGATGTTGGCAATTCATTTTCGCAAAACACATTCAGGCGGCGACCTCTCGCTGTGGTGCGAGCTCAACGAATGGACATCCGTGCAGTAGCGTGCCGGTGTTCGTCTGTCTTTATTCGCACTCAAAATAGTAAATTTTCACTTCCGAGATTCAATTTCACTTTTCTTCCCCCGTCACTTTGAATTCATTTTTATCCTGCCTTTTTCGTCTCACGTATCATCGCTCACGCGTCTTCAAATTTTATAACTCCCACCTACAAAGGGTTGGCACCTGACCGAGAGCAGAAAATGAAGCATGTTTCTGTTGATATGAAAGAGCAAGCTTTATTCCAGACGCGTCTTTCTCACCGAGTCAGCGTTATAAATAAAATAAATTTTTTCTTTACTTTGTTGGTAACTTCCTTTAATACTTCTCTGTAACCGAACTATTGATGTTTCATTCTGAAGCTTCTGTAGTGCTCTGGATTTTTTCTTTCTTATTAACATTCCCTTATTTATTCCTTCTGCGGCTTTCATCTACGTTTTTGCGTTAACGATTTACATTTACAATACACGTTCGTTTTTACATCACTCGTGATTTAGGTTTCCCTTATTTAAGGTACTTGATATGGACTAGTCAAACACTTAACCTGACTCGTATGTGAGCGGTACGTGAGGTACATGTATGCATGCATGTACATGGCACGCACCACATTTCTCGAACGTGTCTCGCAAGCACGCGACATGTTTTTAGAAGATACCATCTGCGTGCTCGACTGCGCTAACGCGAGTTTAATGAGCATGGGCTTAGTTTAAAATGTATGTACCCAATGACGGAGGTTGTCTATCACTCGTAAATGTACTTAACTGGTACACGAGGTAGACTTTGACAATAGGGTTACAGTCTTCATGCATGTATGTCTAAAATACTAGTCGGGTTTTGGAAAGATATCACTTCGACGTATATCGGACATGTGTGTGGCGAATGCCCGATGCGATGAATACTTTGTACGTAATGGACGGCAGATGGTATAATAGGTATAATACAACATTCATTTGACCAGGACCTGACTTGAAAGCGACGTGAAGATGATGACATGGTACGGATAAATATTACACATCTAATGCGGATTTGAGGAGTGCCAAACTAGCGGTTTGTCGACGTGTCTGCCTTATGGAGGTTACTAAAGCCTTTGTATTGAAATCAGCCTTTTTATTTTATTTTCAAGTGAACAAGTCAGATGCGTCTGAAATGTTAAATGTGTGACACACTTTACACGTTACACATCAAACATACTTCGGGATTTATATGTCACCCCTAATTGACAGCTTGGGTATGAAGCGTACTTAACAGGCTGCACGTTAGACATTTTAGGCCTGCTTGACAGTTTAAATATCAGACATGTCATGCCTACTTGACTGGTTACCCGTCAGACATACCAGGTGCTGTCAACTAAGTGCTCAGGGAGCACACTCCCCCCTCGCGGTAATCCAATTTACATTTGTAATTTTTCCTACGTCTCACCTTCAGCGTAATCATTTGCATATCGTCTATTGGGGTGTGACTCTCAATGTGAAAGAATTTTCGTCTCACTGGAGCCTCCGCGAAGAAAGATCGTTCAATGGGCAGAACCAACGATGTTACATAACAGTTTCCTCAACGACCGTAATCAGAGGGAATTTTCACAACAGAACCAATTGCAGGCGGCCGCGCACCAACACTGCCCCAGGATAACCCCCATCGGAACCTCTCTCTTAGGACCCGAATGCCACTCACGTGGTGTTACTAAAGAGCTCTCAACCGCATCCTCTTCCTGTGGCCTGCTTCTCTCGCTCCTCCACCTCTGCCCCTGCGGCTCTTGTCTCTAGACCACACTTCCTTCCGCCACGAGCTGCTGCCGCTACTGCGAGCTGCTGCCGCTACTTCGAGCTGCTGCCGCTACTTCGAGCTGCTTCCGCTACTTCGAGCTGCTGCCGCTACTGCGAGCTGCTGCCGTTACTGCGAGCTGCTGCCGCTACTGCGAGCTGCTGCCGCTACTGCGAGCTGCTGCCGCTACTTCGAGCTGCAGCGGACTACTGGCCCTTCACCTGTATCCGTTTCAACCCTATAACGATCAAATTTATTCATTAATGAGGCTGTATTTAGTTCTGTACCCAAAAATAGTTGCAACTTTACGTGTATATGGCATAAGAAAACATTTAGGTTTGTTCGAAAAAATAGCTGCAGCCTCATGTGTGTATGGAATAAGACTGCACTTATCTTTTAACGAAAAACTACCAAAATCCTAACGAAAACGAAGCGTAAAGTCCTTTGGTCAAGTTCTAGCAAAAAGGCCCAAATATTTTCAAGATTCAAGATATTCAAGAGGATATTCTAGCGCAATCTGCTGCCTAGTTCAACTCAGTCTCGTACGATCCGGCTCCAGTTGAATTAGTCTTCTTTCTTTGATAAGTTCTACCGTACGGCTGGTACAACTCGGTCCCTTCTCCTCTCAAGCTCTTTTCGCAAAAACAATTATCATTTTTATTAATGAACTGTAGCTTATTCTACCTGCTCTGGGCCGATTTTACAATGTTTTCACACTTATTAAACAATAAAAAACACGATGAAATGTCACTACTGTGCCAAAGATTAAAATTCTACCATTTAAAGTACAAATCAGGCTGATAGCTGTAAGAGTTATGGAAGGCAGAACAGAAGTTTTGCAACGCCATGTCCGGCTTTGCCGTAGAGATTCTCAGGCAGCCACACATCGCCGCTCTCTGCGGTAGGACACGCCTCTGATCGGACGCTCCCTCACTCTCCTGTGCCGGACTCGGGTCCAAAACTGCGCCTGCACCGCCTGAGCCCTAGAGTGCACTGCATGGTACCGTTGCGCACTGCATGGTACCGTTGCGCACTGCATGGTACCGTTGCGCACTGCATGGTACCGTTGCGCAAGGCTGCTCCCAACTGTTCGTACGGAGCCAAGTACAGTTTTGTTGCACACAAACATAGGCTGCTCATAGTTTTTCGTACATGGTAAATGTAATCTTATTGTATGAATAAATACAGTTAGTTTTTCGTACTAAGTTAACTGCAGTTTGATTGTATGTATACATAGACTGCTGTTAGTCCCTCGTACAAAGTTGAATGTTGTCTTATCGCATAAATACATAAAACTGCTGTTAGTTCTTCATAGAAACTTAAATACATTCTCCCTACTATATAATACTAGCCGTGTTGCTTGCTTGGTCCTTCTGCCCGTCTTTTTACAAAAATAATTCGGTCGTTATTGGCAAAATGATCGTGAATTCTGTTCGTAAATTCATTTCTAATACTAGACTTTGAGCACTGGCCGACGTGGTTGCGTAATAAACGTCTTGCGAGATTTTATAGCCTTGCCATCGGGTATGTTATTTTGCCGTTCTCATTTCGTGGCATCATAACATTTTCCTATCAATCACTAGACTGGCCTTGAAATATCTTGTTGCGAGAATAAATTCAGAAAAGTATTTTTCGCATTGAATCCACCATCATGTTCGAGAGTTGTTAGCATTGCCTCTGTAGAAAAACGCAATTTTTTTGTAATATTACTGAGTTTGAATGTACATTGGAGCTAGCGCGTTGTGAATTTAGTAAATTTATTGAGGCCGTAAAGTACGGTGTACCATTTTTGTGCATTTCTCAAAGGCATTCAGTGTTTTGGGGCGAGGTTTATTTTTTTGTGTCGTTTAACGAACATTTTCTTGGCGCGCCTTTGGCAGCTCGGGATTTTCTCCAGGCTCAGTAGGAGGCCTAAGAAGGATTTTACGTCCATAGGCCTTCTTACCGGCCAAAACTATCGATAGCAGCTGCCTGCTTAGTAAAATGCAATCTTATTTTGAGGCTACCGCAAAACCCTTTAATAAAGAGCTGAACATTTCATAATCGAAGGAAATATATTTGGACTTTCGCAGATGAAATTCGAATTACGTTAAATTTTTCACCCTCGATTTGTGTAGTTTGCTGATGATTAACTGATTATGTCGTGAGGTTGCCGTGAATTTTGATTTTGCAGATGCACTCTCAATAGATAGATTATAATATCTTATTCTAGGTAGTCAGAGTAAGTTCGATGACAGTGGTTTCATCAGCAAATATTATTCATAATATTTTTACGTTGGATGAATACTGACTTTACATTCCTGGACTTTCTGCTCACCTGTATCAGAATTTTCTTTACCATCCATCGCACAGAAATGCTGAACGTCTCGCTATCAAACTTTAAAAATAATGTGGCATAAATAAGGGATTCAGCACTCGAACTTTCTCAGAGTATTCGCCATTATTTCTCATGAAAAGTATCAGGAATTCTCTGGGGAGGAAGTCGGTCTCGCCTCCCTATTGGCCACCGGCAACTTGCCATAAGTTGGCCATGACAAACTGTGAGAGCTCATGTCACTGTCCTGACGTTCGATTTATCAACATTTTATGCCTTGTGTGGATGATATTTCTTTAGGATTGTGGGTGTGTTCCAAGTCCAGTCTATTTCTCGATCTAGCGGCTCTGGGCGCAGTTTTTGAGAGATACTTCATGCAAAAATTTAGCCCAGACATATACGTATAAATTACTCCATGTGTGACTTTGTAGACAGTGAACAACCACGAAGTGGTAGGAGCTCATTTGTCAGGTGCTTCTGTTGCAGGGCGACTGATCTTTTTCACCATAAATAGCTAGCTACTGCATCGACATCAACGACAGAATTCGCGCCGTTTGATTATTTTTTTCCTTGTAAGACAGCGAAAGGAATTTCAAGTATCATGAGGACACTATTAGAATGAATACAAGGCCAAACCAGCATTTAAAGAATCCTGCCTTCATAAATATTTTCGTCGCTAGTTGCGTAAAACTCAGTCAGAATGGAGCGAAGCCTTCAGGCAGTCCATGTTTTTTCGAGAAATGTTCGCTGGAGCAGGCATTAGAGTATAGCCCACACAGGGGATGGATAAATGCATGTGAATATAGTTTTTGCCACTTCACATGAATCGTTTTTCCAACTACAGAGAATGTTTGCTGTAATAAAAGACAGAGGAAGCCAATAAAAAACTTCAATCCTGAGTATTATACTTTCATAATAAAGTACGGAGATAACTCAAAAGTAATGCGACGATATGTGAGGGATGATATGTGAGGGATGATGTGTAAGGGATGATATCCCTGCGTTCAGGTCGTTGTGTACAATAGAATCAGTACCAGCGATTATCTGAATATTTTAGGAGATACTGTCCACATCGTGTCTAGACATCGTTCCCTAACACTGTACGGGGTTTACACAGAGGCAATGCATGCTCGATGAACAGAGTGAATTAAAAAATGTGAATTTCGCTTTTCAATCCCTATTTCGGTCGTGATCGACTGCCTCCCTGATAAGAATAGGAGAGATAACTTCAACCTTGATGGATTGGATTCACAGCGTACTGTATGATTGGAGTATAATGTGCTTGGAGAATGGCTTTACATTTTTTGCTTGAAATCTTCACCCTGAAGGGGTTCGAATTATTGCCGAGTGTGTTGGGCTGACTGTGTTGTGCTGGGAAATGTGGAGGATGACGGGATGAAATGATCCGGTGATTATTCGAACTATTCAAACCCTTTGTTTTCACATGCATTACATCAGTTTAATATTGCATACACGGATTGCTAATACTATTCTAGATGTAATTTTTAGTTGTCGCTCCTTGTGCTCCTTGATAAGTTCTACAACTTCGTAGGTATCCTACTATTCTAAAGAACATTGAACACCTTGCTATATTCTGAATCTAAAGATTGAAAAATTTTGCTATCAGATTAATGAGGACCTCCGTAAATCTTTGAAGATTTTTTCATAACAAGCGTGGAAAATCTTTCATACGTGGTCAAAATTATCTTGGTGAAGTGTAGGTGCAAAAGTGACCTCCAAGATTAATGCTCATATGTTTCTCGAAAACTGCATCGCTAAAGCACCAATTCGAAAAAAGTCAAGTCCATTTTCCCTCCATCGGACAGTATCTTAGAGCGAATGCAATTCCAAAATCCAAAGATTTTTCCGAGCGAGGGAGATGAAAAGATGAAAGTCTGTGGTCCCGAAGGCAGTGCTGGAAGCTTTTGATGAGAACTAGCCATGAATTCATGCATGAGTGAACTGACGGCCCATGGCTGCCTGAATTATTTGCGGGAGCCTGCTCAGCATCAGCCGACGCCAGGCGACCTTGAAGCTTGTTCGAGGAGGTGAGTTGCAGAGTGGGTGAGGTCTGGACAGTACGGAGGCTGAATATTTATGTTCCGCAAACTTCCGTCAGGATCTCCATGGTGCGACTGCCAATCTGGCTTGTTTTTGGCATTTAAACTACATTAAAGTACGTTGAAGTTTTCGATCGCTTGACCAAATTTGGGGTCTAAACTGTTTACAAGTTTCAACCCAGTGTGATTTTGAAGGTTGAATTTCTTTGAATAACTTTAACTTTTATCAAAATATTTTCTATCTATTGCGCGTGTGCAAATTGCATACTTCGCAATTAGTCTTCTACACATATGTGTTTAGTGTCACTCAAGTCCTCTTCATTTTTCTATGTTTTATCGTCTATATTCACTCTTTAAATCGGCAATGCATCGACTACGACGGTTGAGTATCGTTTGTCTATTCTATGTATTGCTTAGGCTGCACCCAGTAAGAACCTAGTTCAGTTGAAAACTATATATAAAAATTGCACGAATACTTAAAGAAATGACGGATGCAAGGGACGGTAATCTTGGTGGTATTGTGCTGGTGTTGTTTAGGGACTCACACTCATTATTTTGCTTAGTAATATGCCTTTTGTCTTCGTGCAAGAGGAAGAGGCAGCCACACAAAGAGGAAATTATAAAAGGAAATTTAATGAAGTCCAGATTTTTTATCTTCAAACGGCAGGGCACGCCTTTTTAAAGGCCTACCCAGCAATGTAGGCCTAGTCTTAAGCAGACAATCCAGGTGACAGGGTGAGGCCGCACAACTTGCAAATTACATTTTCTTAAAGGAAAGTCATGATGATCTATCGCTACATTTTCAGCGTAGTTTTCTAATAGCACTGTATTTCCAACCCATGCAGACTTCAGTTTCAGACACTTTCTAAGCTTGCGCTAGAGAATACTATGACGCATTTGTTACTGGTTATTGTGCTCATAAAACTAAATTATTTCTCCAGGAGTGTACTCTCCAGTTATCTTTTGAATGTTGGTAACGTCGCCGTCTGATGAAACAACCGCAATAAGGGAATTGCATGGGGAGGGATATTACTGGGACCTGGGCTGCAGTAATGTATGTATGTATGTATGTATGTATGTATGTATGTATGTATGTATGAATGTATGTGTGTATGTATGTGTTTTAGTATTGTTGGGATATTACTGAGACCCGTGTTACAGTCGTGTATGTATGTATGTATGTATGCACGTATTTATGTATGTATGTATGTGTGTATGTATGTATGTGTGTATTTTAGTATTGTTGGGATATTACTGAGACCCGTTTTGTAGTCATGTCTGTATATATTCCGGGATATTCCAAAGAAAATATTTGACACTGGCTCGGTGTCGGTGGTAAGAAATTGATGTAAAATTTGTATATTGAGGTAATGGCTTAGCATATGATAGGTATGTTGATACCTCCATAGTTATTGACGTCACCGGGAGTCCTAATAGAGCAACTATCGTAAGAAAAAAGAATATTACTTGAATTTACACATAAAATAAGCATGTACATCGTTGTCCTAATAAGTAATCTTTTATACCACGGGGTGAACTTTTTTCATCAGGTTGCTGATTCCTTCTACTAAAAAAATTAGAAATAATGACTGAATTCCCAGCTCAGATCAATTTGTGTGCTACATGGCACCCCTGATCTTGAATTCGTCGTACCCAGGTCCCGCACTCAGTTTTGCAGAAAACGTGACCTCGCGTAAGAGAAACTTAGCATTTTAGGGCGAAAATCGAGGCAGTGTAGAGTAGCTTTTGGTGTCCAGGGATCAGTCTAACTTTCCCAGTGCGGCGTCTATAATAATCTATAATTTTAGCCGACCAACCATTCACCATTTTCGTCGCCTTTCGATGTGGCTGTGAATAAGTTACACTGGGCTGCGAAGCTCAAAAGTTGCGACTCCCAAGGAGCTAGTTTCATCGGCAAAAAATTTTCCCCTGAAATTTGGCATCGGAGATCTCGAGTTGCAATGGCAGCGTGGGGCCGTAGAGTCCACATCTCTGCAGTGCGACAACGGGACTCGCGTTGTGAAAATGCTAATTTTTTTGGGTAAAAAGTTCGCCTCGCGATCTTAGGAGCTGCATGAGTGCGAAAAAGCTTCTAACAAATATTTCTTTTCCACGTATACTGCATACTACCGTATATTTTAGGCGCCTGGTGAGTTGTACATGAAATCAGTGTGCAAAACTGAATAAATGATGCAACCTGAACGGCAATGCAATATTTATAACCTATAATCCTTGACGACAAAAATTATTTTACAGCCGACTTAAATTTTTTTACTTTATGCATATTTTCTCAAAAGCATATTAAGTTTACATTACTGTTACACGAACAAAGACTGAGAGTGTTTCCTCTTGGTAAGCTGAATTTTGTTTAAAAAACACGTATCATATTTAAAATAATTATGTTGAGTCAGTCAATCGAATTTGCTATGTGGAGCAGCAAATGATTAATTAATGACGAAAACAATTCTTACTGCCCCGTCCTTCATTCATTGTTGAAAAATAGCCGGAACGAAAAGGCTTATCGTTTTCAACAGTGTTTTTCAAATGAGGTAGTCTACGTTTGATAAATATCCCTCACGTGTACAATGTACCCTTCAACGTCATTCGTGTAGCGTTTGTTTTTACTTCTGGGGAATACTTTTATCTTCTTTTCAGCCATGGGACAAATTATCTAAAGTTTACGTTACCAGACGAGGAGCAACATTTATGCCATAATAAGCATTGCCCGCGTTACAATCACGAGGTTCTGCTTATTTGCATTCAAGGCAGACCTCTTACATAAATACAAAGACATGCCACGGGTCCGGTCCTCGGTCCCGCGACATTCAAAACAACAACGTACAGAGAAGCTACTCGAGGGCGCTCAGAACAACATGTTCGCCTTATCTCCTCTGAAATCTTGTATGGAAACGTTACGTTAGCAGAGTCCTGCTCATCGGAACCTCGATGGAGTGCAGCTTCCGTCGATAACAACATTGGCACTGCATGCCCAGGCTTCTATCCGATGCACAATGCAACGCCATCAGCGAAATTGGGATTGTATTCACTGTATTATTGCGTTTGAGGAACGGCGGTGAAGGTTCGGGCTGCAGTGAAGCTGCCGGGTGAAATATTCGCCAACAAAACATCTCTCATCATAAACAAAAGATGATCTTCGTGAGACAAAGCCATTGCAATAGAATACTTAAGGGATTGGAAAGAAAATGCCAGCGCCAGGAAGTGGCTACCGTGTCTTCTGTTGGAGATCATTGTTATCGAGTGAAGAGATTTCGAGGGAAAATTAGACAAAAACGAATTCCGACAAACATGGTGGTGAGAGGTGTTTAAAAGGACGAGATTCTGGTAACATCAGAAGAATTTGAACTCAATTCTTCAGTCGAGCACTGAATTCTAGACGAAATAAATCTGCGTCGACCCGTAATTTCAAGTAAACAAATTTTTGGAAACGAATATTTGGTAAGTAAGGTCAAATCTGCGTTAGTTTCGAAAACACAAAGAATTTTAGTTTTTCACTCTCAAATACATAAGAACATCTTTCGAATTTTTAGTGCAGTGTTGAAACATGCTTAGGTAACCTGATGCTTAGTAATTAGTGCGAACGTTTTTTTCAGATTTGATCCCGCTATTTTGCATCGATGAGTGAAATTCAGGATTTATTTGCGGTACATTCTAAGTCGTCATCCGTACACATATTCTAATGAAAAAATCTCACTTTATTACTCTGCCAAGTAAATATCTGACAAGTATATAACATATGTTGACGAGTTAGTGCACGGAATTATTTTTATTTAAGTTCTTGGTGAGTAATTTCAGTAACTTTTTTCCGACCTTGTGTTTCCTGTTTCAACCTGTAAGCGGTCACTGCCCAGGAGGCCGGTGGTGCATGCACACGGTCTGGGTGACCGACAGCGACCGTGTGAATGCAGCAACCGTGTTAATGCAGCAACCGTGTGAATGCAGCAACCGTGTGAATGCTGTAACCAAGGCGGCGAGGCATCTCGGGATTATCCATTAAAGTTTAAAAGCCTCTTTTCACAATATCCTCATTTAGCACATGTAATATATTTTCATCTCTTGCATTTGGCCCCATTACAGTTCATTTATTATATTTATTAATGGAATTTTGATCCAAAATTCTAGTACTCCCTGAAAAAATTTCTATTTGCCCTTGAAAATAATTACAGGAGCGACAATACCTAGCAGAGGCTGCAGCGACAGCCCATTTTTTCGAGCCTGTTCGCAGTCGCCATTACTCACGATTTACGTGCTGATTGGGAGTCCGTGCTTAGACTGAGAATTCCATGAGTGAGTTAGTATATTTGCCAGCTTGCGTAGCCCCATGAGGACTTTACTCACCGAACACTTAACACAAAGGTAGTTGCCCCATGGGGACTTTAATCACCAAATACTTAATTAATACAAAGGTACTTAAACGTTTCTGCCGTAGTCATGGGCTGCTGAAACCTCAAATCGTTCTTAATATTTTGATGTGACACTGCGGTGCGCACGTCAAGAATGCGAAGCGTAAATATCATAAACTACGAAGTATAAAAACTATTCGGTGGGTACAACCCACGGAGCTCTATTTGTCAAGGTCGCAGAGCATGCAGGACGGAGTTGTCGAACAGGCCATATACTATTAGGGTCTCCTTCGCACCCTTGTGTTGGCTACATTGGTATTCTTCTTGGGATCAAATGATGGATTATAGTTGACTTAAAATATTAGATTCTCACTCAGATAATTTTCATTTACGTATATAAGAGTCATTGTACATTCATAAGTTGAAACCTTCATTAAATGATATGCCCACTGCATATCTATGAAAAATCATCAACCGTTAGCTTGCCTTTTCTTAGCCATCCTGATTTTAATTCGCTTCTAATATCCGCACTTACCTGATTTTCCATTGTTAGAAGTTTTAAATCCGGTTGTAACGTTTTTGTGCCCGGAAGTGCTGTGCAACTGCGTTAAATATGTTTCTTGCTTGTTGTGTATATTGTGGCTTTCCTTTTTCAATTTTTAATTCGGCATTTCTATATCTCTGTAATACATGCAACCCAATTTCATTGGGAATATTGTTTAAATGAAAACTTGTACTGCAGATGTCTTTGAGACTGAACACATGCTCGAAACATTCGTATTAAATGTTTTCATGACTTTTCTTTGTCACACCTCATTCCCAGTGAACGTATTACGCAAAAAAGATTTGCCTCGTACTAAATATATGATTCAGACACTAAGAATTCGAATTTTCGTACGTGAGCGTTTGTTGAGGGTTCGAATAGCCCGGAGGGCCGTAATAGGGAGAG
>VOMN01095478.1:0-25667 GCA_014899125.1 Orchestia grillus
GAGTCTGGTGCGCTGGGGCCAGGGCTCACTGAGAGTCTGGTGCGCTAAGCCAGGGCTCACTGAGAGTCTGGGACTGCAGCAGTAGAGTCCCGGACGGCCACCGCATGTCCCCTCCACTTTGAGTGATCAGTTCACCAATAAACCCCAGGGCTCGAATTCGTGCTGGATTCTCCTGCACCCCCAAGGTACCCTATCGCTGTCCATTATATCCCGGAGAATTTCATCGAAGCGAAAGTCGATTTCAATGAAGGGAAAGATGATTTCATCAAAACGAAACTTAAATTCTTCAGAGCAGAATTTGATTTCCTCAAAGCAAAACTTTATTTCATCAAAAATCGAAATGAAACTTCAAGGAATTTCTATTAACATAAGCACGTAAAAATATTCCATTTTTCAATGTTTGATTCGGCAAAACAGAAAGTGTAAATATTTGCTGCGCCGAGCAACGATAATTGGATCATTAGTTTATTATCAGGATGAGTTTGAGCAAAAATTTTTGAGATTTAAATAATGAAATTAGCCTAAATTTCTTATAGCAATGCATATACTATATATTTCTGCGTAATTAATCAGCCTACATGATATCAAACGAATTTTAGTGAGAAAAAATATTGAAATAGGGAAATTCCAAGCAGCGTTAGAAGAAATAAAGGCAAATAAAAAGCTTCTGTGAAAGCTATGTATCTTAATACGAATAGCATCCGTAGCTTGTTTCTTATTGCATGCTCATTAGTGAGAATTACGATTAACAAAAGATTGATATGAATTTTCGTCATAAATATAACAAGCTATAAATCAAGCCTATAAGTACCTCACTTTACTTCACATATGTACTTTACTGTATTTTTGAAGTATATAACTTTGGAATGCAATGTTCGGGAAATGCAATATACAATACTTGATAAGTAAGAATACATTAAATCTAATTTTATATTGCTTAAAACTTAAAATTTTTATAAAATATCCCAGCATGCGTTAAAATGAAAGGAATTTTAATGTTGATGATATCAAACTTCCTTTCCCTTCCCTAATGAAACAAAATTTCGCTTTGATGAAATCAGATTCTGCTTTGAAAAAATAAACTTTCGCTTTCAAGAAATCAAAGTTGGTGATTTTGAACTTCCCTTAGATAAAATGAAATTCCACTTTGTTGAATGCCACTTTTATGCTTTGAAAAAATCAACTTGAAAGATGTATTGATGGAGCGATATACAGGGTATGTCAAAAAATGCTTGCCTTATTTTGGAATATCTATCTATATAATACTAAAACTCTGGTCGTCATACTTGTTTGCTTGAAACCATGCACACGTTTGTCTGTCGGATCTGAGATATTCGAAATTTATACTCTTCGTTTAATCCTGTATTGTGGATACCGGCTTAAAACTGCATGGGATATATTTCTAGAAACGGTTTGATTTTGATGAATATTATTTGACCCAAAGGGTCACGTGTCGTCTAGTCTAGTATATATTAATCCGCTTGTACCTACCTACGTACCGTTCAGTCATGCTTCGCCATTTTTCAAGTGAACTTTCAAGTCGCGAGCGAAGTATCCTGCATACGGGTTGCATGTTTTGCTATAAAAAGCCAGTCTTCGCGGCACATTTTCAGTTTCCCTAATAGAGTTCAGACTACTAGCATCATCAAGAAGAAATTTGCTTCCAAGACCGGACTATCTATGCCCTGAACCTTTCACCTCTGTCCAACACTTGACAGGACCACTTCTCATGGGCTGGTTTATCTAAAGTTTGTTTATCTAAATTTTCATGAAATTTTCACAGGCCCTACAAGTACGCATAATTCGCCTAATATTGAGCCTCGGCTATAGAAGTAAGCACAGCAGCAATACCAGAATACAGCAGGGGAAGTATACTGTACGTACCATGAGTACAGCACGCTGACAGAGGCATACATTTCACATGGCTAAGCGAACTAAAATCAACTTAATAGTCGGTAAAATATTCACACTCTATGGTGAGCTATCTAATTTTGTGAAAAATCGTTGGGGAAAGTCCCGATTTTTTATGTCTACTCGGTAAACAAATAACTTCATCTCAAGTTTCGCAAGACGTGCGTTAATGAAGGAAACAAGATCACTCCTTGGAGCTGATGCACTACACGTCATTCCGGGTGGTCACCGCGCATAATTATGGGACGTTTTACCTTCGTCTCGTGCCTCTGATGTGAGGCGCTACTTTCACTAACTGCTCAATGGACTCAAAGGTGAACAAAAGGAGCGTGAAATTTTCGATCTGCATTGTAACGCAACGCTCGCACACGTCTTATTTTTGGAGTCCGGTAGCGGCGGGGGTCGAAAGCGGGTACGAAAAATTTTGATTTCTGTAACGGTATAGAGTTCCTTGCTTCTTATTCAGCTGCTGCCTTCCTTTAGCTTTAAAGTACGCTTGGCTATCGCCGGGTCCTCGTGCACGATATAATTTCAGATGAAATGTAGTAAGAGGTGTTATTATACATATTATTATAATGCGTAGTATTTCTTGGGTTCATTTGCGGTATGAAATGTTACCCGAATTCATAAAATACAGAAAGTATAAAAATGCAGTAACACTTTAGACAATAATATAAAGCGAGAAGTGCAATCTAAGTATCTATGTGGAAGAAAAAAATGAGCTCTAGGCGCTATGGCTACCCTGGCTTCCTATCTTTCTCGCTCAGTTTCTCTAGGTTGCCTGGAGGCTTCCTCTTCAATCAGTATGTATGTATGTACACATTAGTTGAACTGGTGACCCAGACACGAATACTTTTAACATAAATTTGCACGACCATAACCAAGCCTTGAGGGTCTGCCTTGAGCACTCCTAAACAGTCGTACAGGCCGAGTTATGTGAGTTATATTCCTGCGACTTGAAGAATAGAAAATAAATTAGTTGATTAATTTTAATTATTGGGGGACATGTGTCTATTTAAAGTACCCTTTCTCAATAAAATTTGCAGAATATATACATTCTCATATAAGTTTTGTAAATAATTGTAAAGAAAGGTGTGTAAATCAGTCAGTCATGTTAGGATAGTAAGAAAGAAAGTGAGGAATTTGTGCATTGTAAGTTTCAACTCAGATAAGTTTAGTAAATCAAAATATGGTGCGTGAATCCCTTTACGTAGTAAGAAAAAGGGTAAGAATTTCTACATGTGATTAACATATATGATAGAAGGGTAAAGAAACAGTAACTTTTATAGGGGTAATAAGTTGGTCGGACGTAGATGTTTTTGGCTGACATTTCCTGCAGGTCTTAGACAGAACACAGTATTCAAAATAACCAATCAAAGACGTGTTCCATGCCATAAAATAAAGTGTTCCATAAAATAAGACGCCTACTATACATATAACATGCGGAAAATATTTTCGAAGTGCTAAAGGTTCGTTTTCTTCCATTGATCTTCTAATGACACAATAACAATCTCCCTATTGAGAAAATGATCCAATTCTTATATTGTTTCATCTACATTGTCTCATTTGTTAAGGTCTCATTGAACTATCTAGTGTGATTAATAGTCATTCAATTATCCAAGTTGCACCCTAATGCAACATTAGATCCGAAGTCGACACCAGTCGAACAATGCTGAGATAAATGATTTTTGCTGACTATTCATTCTAATTCACTACTCGAACATTTTGTGCAGTTTTTACACGCGTCATAACCAGCGCCCAAATACGCACCATAACTATCATGCGATACATTTCTCTCGGTTTCGAGGAAGTATGATACGTTTTAATGGAGCTAACCTCGACTCAGCACAAGTCTACGGTATTTCATACGAAAGTTTAACTTACTCAGACTATCCATGAATTCCTCAGATTGACTAAGAAAAAGTGCAAGGCTAAGGTAAAAATAACGAACACTTGAAATTTTTGATGTAAATTACTGTCAAACGAAGCATAACATGTCATTTGAGGTTCTACGTGTTAAGTTATACCCGCATAATTTCACCTTAACGTGGCTCTGAAATTCTTCACCATGTATTAAGCAGGAATGACAATTCATAACGGGAAGTACACTCGAAAGACTTAATCGGTGCAAGATTATAAAGCCACGTGCATACGCATGCAGCTGCTGCCCTGAATTGACGAGTAAACTTTAACACACTCAAGTATGTCAAGGTTTAGTTGAGTGAACAAGAAAAAGAAAACATATTACGTACGCTCTGAAAATATGACCTAATTCATTAGTCGTGATTTTCTTTGTTCTACATATCGGAACAGTCCAATTAAATTCAATCTCAATTTCTAGAGGAACGAAGACGTCAATAAAAATGCAACGAATTATGCAATGAATAGGCTCTCTAACGTAGCCTGGCCTCGCTATCGCGCAGAACCTATAGAATTAAGCGATCAGAGAAACAATCTTCAACTTTCTAACAGGAAATTGCAAATCCCTGATCAACTGCAACTGAAAAAACGAGTGAGCTTGAAACAGCTGCAAACTTGATTGCAAATCACGATACTTGAATCCCTTATTCACCGAAACAGTGCGTGCACTCAAGCCAGCATTCTGATTTTGTCTCAACTGAAATCTAAAATACCACAGCTTCCAGCATTCGACTTCAAACTGAAAATATTCAAGCGGACTAGAAATCACAGGATCCCCGCACTGCTCAATGGTGAAGTATAACTGTGGTCAATGTGCATTGCCGTTTACTGGAAGTGTGGCAGGGAGTGTTAGAGTCATGCAGGCCAAGCGAACTGAAGGCAGTCATTACACCGGCCTTGTGCGGTGCATTATGTGGTGTGTGGTGCGTGGTAGTGTGTGACCAGAGAGTGTGTGGTGCGTGGTAGTGTGTGACCAGAGAGTGTGTGGTGCGTGGTAGCGTGTGACCAGAGAGTGTGTGGTGCGTGGTAGCTGTCCCCGTAAGCCATTAGCTGGAGTGCGTGAATAACGTGTACAATTTAATGTATCAAATTCGTTCACTGTTCAATAAGGTGTTATTTACCAGCACAAAACTTACTAATGATCTAAGAGCTCTTTTCATTTGCGTTAGGGGACTTCTGCTGCAGTTGAAGCTAACATTAATTCTGTTTCATTTATTTTACAATTGATGAAGAATTGTTAGTGACGTGATACTAATCCAACAGAAGCTTAGTTGTAAATATAATCGTGATTGCTGCTGCTTAACAATTAGGGGATCCAAAACTTTCTAAGACATAAATGTCTTCTTCAACAGCTCCTTTTAATTTCGCAAGGTGGCGAACTACACTAAATTAAACCGATTCAAACTTTCAGCGGCCTACAGCACGTCCTCACACAACGCCTTTGCAGAAACTCACCCTAAAACCACACGCTCCAAATACTTCATGGAAGCTCGTGTACGTCGGGAGTGTCCTACGCACCACGTGCTCTTGTGTTCGAAGTCTGGAGTGGGATCTGTTCCCGACCAGCCGTGTTAAATCCCCGTGTGAATTTAAAAGAAGCTCGAATCAAACAGCTCATACAGACTGCGTGTCCTTGCGTTTGAATTTTTTACTGGGACCTTTCCTGGCCCGCCGTGTCCCTGATTGCCTCAATTTTTACCGTGCAGACAACGGCGTGATCTCGTGGGACGAACTGCGATGTTTCTACGCGCACTTCATCAAGCTGAGGGAGGAGCATGTCGAGCAGGTCACCCACGAGGCGTACAACGCTCTCACCTCCGTGAGTCTCGGGCCAACCTGGGCGGTACATTCACCATACAAACCTGGGCGGTACATTCACCATACAAACCTGGGCGGTGCACCCAGGTTTGTATTGTGAACGTATTGCTGCCCTTAATTAGGACTGCATCATGATTGCTAATTTTCTGAACTGTAAAAGCTCGAATGCAATTTATGTTAGATCAAAGCATAGCCGGTTTTGATGTCAGGAATAACAGTTTTTGAAGCAGTATTTACAAAGCCATAAACAGAATTAAAAAAAAAGAGGCTGCTTTCACAAGTATTGCTATCTCATGCTAAATGATAATATTACAGAAAATAAAAAGTGCTATCACATCCAATCTATCGATGAAAGAATACGGGAGTTCAAAATTCATAGCAGACTTTCAGTGATAGGGAAATATTGTAGTTTATTATTGTTTATCCCACCGGTTAATGATATTCATTCGTTAATCTTTTCAATTCTCGAATTGTATCAAAAATGTTGCTGGCAAAGAGTTCTGCTTTTCATGTTATTCTAAAAGAAACTCATGTGAGCACTCCACTGAAAAATCCCCCTTTTCTGCGAAAAATAATAGAATGCATGGATTGGAAATGATCCCAAGCAATTCATGCAAAAAAATTCGATTAATTGAATTGCGTAATTCTGGAGAGCTTTTCTCGTGAAGATTTCATTGCAACTCACTTGAGAGTGTTCCGAGTACTGAAATTGTCAATGTCGAATTTTTAAATAATTTCTGAACTTCATTTCTAATTATATATGAAGCTGAGACCGAAGAAGAAGAATCATCAATTAATTAATGTCAGACTCGTGGGGTTCAACAAGCGTCAATTGCTCAACGGATTTCTAAATCTATGCTGTCATCCGTCAAAAATTTTGGGAAAGAATCCGTGATTACGCACTCACTCGAACTCTACTACCGCTCTTCAATACATCGTCTCCAAATCTCGCGGACATTGCGAGAAAAACGCGAGTCCTTTCTCTACCCTCGTCGGTTACGGTTGAAATTAATTTCTCCTGAGGTAATTTGTGTTATTTTCGTGGTGCTTTATTTTCATAAAAAGGACCCCGACCAGATGTGTGTTTGTGCCACTTACGGGTACGAGTTACGAACAAGTTTTCTCTCGGAACTGCAAACAACACGAAAATGCCAGCCCCAGCACAAACTAATATGATTCCACCACATTAGGAGTTCCATTTAATTGCTCATAAACACTTCGCCCTCGCAGTGAGAATATTAAAAACCCAAACCCAAAGTCCTGCTTTATAACCTAGCTTCAAAGGCTTGTAATTGCAGTTGCAGGGGCAGCATAACTCGATTTTATTTTGAATTAAGTAAAACTATGTTTTTATGTGCTTTGAAGATATTAAAGGATGCAAAAGCTAACTTGGTTGCCGCTTCAGTTGTGAAGCTCCAGTGACTGAAAAGGAAAGGAAACAGCGGATCATGATGTTAAAATATTCCAACTCCCCATATTCCAGTAAGTAATATCCCTATTTAATTGGCTTACGAAATTCAACAGGATTATGAGGTACCTAATGACTTTGAATGCAATTTATTTATATTTTTAGCACAGTTTTAAACTTAATTGAATTTATTTTATTGGGTAAAACGAATGGTATTTCACTTTTCATACTATTTTACGCCTTAGAGTTGTTAAGAAATTTTACACCTGAAGCAGCTATAAATATTTTCCCAGTGCGTGGCCGCTGAGCCTGGGAGAAATAACATGTGAAATGAAGAACATTTCCAAACTTAGAAATGCAGGTTTTAGACTTGAAGCTAATTATCAAAAAGGACATCCACAGGAGTTCAATGACTAGCTCTCTGTGACACCGTCAACTGGGAGAGATCCTGAAGTAAGAAACAGTTGCGAAATCATGTATAATTATCATACTATCCATAGCCCATGAGATCGTATGGCTACTCCCCCTCTCAAACCCATGGGAGGTGGGAGCAGACGATTCTAACCTCATGAGACTTAGACCCAGTTAAGTTTTGTTACTTAAATGTGAACAGATTATTCAGATAATTACATATTAAACAAAAGAACAATAGTATGAGGGTACCAATAACCCAAAAATGGTCTCTAGACATACGAGTTTTGAGTTGTGACAGCCTTGTGTCTGCACGGTAAAAGAGCCACAACCATTTCCCTGGCCAATGTGTTCATGTGCGGCAGGGGCTCGAAAGTTAAACATTTCTTTTTGAAACGGTAGGAATTCATCACTAATTCTGTTAACCTGTTAACGGTCACAGCCCAGGTGGCCAGTGGTGCATTCACACGGTATGTGTAATCGACAGCGACCGTGTGAATGCAACAACCACGCGGAGATCAAATGATGTCAATACCCGTTAACAGGTTAAAATGCTTTCAAGTAGATGAAAAGTTGTTATAAATAATCGTAGAAGCTACCTACATTGACGACTAAATATCATTACATTGTAAGATTTGAGAAACAGTTTTTTATTCGAAATTTTCGTATACGACTTGCTTTGATACTGTCGATAATGATTGAACATTTTTCTCACTTCAGCAGCTCCTAACATTAAAATCCTCCTCCTAAGCTCGCAGGAAATTGGAGTCAGTAACACGATAGTACAAGGACGGGGTATTTCGAGTTAGCAGTACAAGCCGTACATCTGTGCACGTGTTATACGCGAATCAATGAGATTATGGAAACAACTTTGCCTCCATGATCGGATAATTCCGACTTGAACCCTCAAATATTGCAGCGAGAAAATAATGGCACCGAAGTACGCTGGGGTTAGCTGTAGACCGCAGAGAAAAATTTTCTCGACAATTCGCTAAAGATGTTTATTGGGAACATACACCACTACAATATAAACTCAACTATTTCTTCATTCCCATAATTCAAGCTTACAGTGCGGGCAGAAATGGTTGAAACCTAAATCTATATTCTGGAGTATGATAATCGTACTCAAACATCACCCAAACAGTGCATACTCAAACATCACACAAACAGTGCATACTCAAACCTCACACAAACAGTGCATACTCAAACATCACACAAACAGTACATACTCAAACATCACACAAACAGTGCATACTCAAACATCACACAAACAGTGCGTACTCAAACATCACCCAAACAGTGCAATGAGAACTTCCTGGTCCCAATTTTATCCCCGCACAGAAAACCTAAAAGCGTCCCAGGAAACACAAACATCCTCAAGAAGCACTCGGTGTGCGCTGAAAATTTGTTTTGGTCCTGCATTTCATTCTAGACCGACGGTTGCCATAGCTGTGACTGAATAACGCACAACGTCAGGTCACGGTAGTACAACACCGTTCAAGGGGGGGGGGCCAGGTATTACCCTACCACACCGTTTTAGGGTAAATGCTAAATCACAGTTCGTACAATGTGAGACTCACGGTTGTTAAGAAACCGCTGAGATATTTACTGTACTGTGATTCGATAACGCTTTTAATTCGCGAACGCTGGAATTTCATCACTTTTGAGGATTTGAAATTTGGACGACTGATTTGGAAGTAGTAGCACAAGAAGTTCAGGTCGTTAGCCGGGATCTCGAATGAAATGACGGTAGCTTCATGTCTTTCTCACCAGCACCGAAATAATCGTACAGAGTTCTCATTTCAAGAATCAAAAAATTATTATTAAAATGTTATATTGTTAGTTCAAAACCACGTAGTCCAAAACGTAAGAAATGTCGTTTATACCGCTAAGCAAATTCATGTACATATAAAAGCATATAGGTAGAGCCAGTAGAACGGCTATCTAGAGAACGGCCACCCCAAATACTTACGAATAAACGAATAAAATTCAGTCATCAAAAGCTACTTTTCTATTCCATTCCTACTGAGGGGATTTCAACATCTAGCAAATCTGTATTTGTGTTTTTTTATATGTATTTGAGTCCTATTATAAGCGCCTGGATGCATGCTGATTAAACTTAAAGGTATTGCAATGGGCCAACGTTTATAAACTTCTTGAAAATCAACTAATCGTTCATTTTAATTTAGCTATCCTACTACGGTACACTTACCTTGATAAGTACACGTGTGCTTCACACACTTTAGGAAAAGTGACTACGGTATTTCCTAGCTTCGCCCCAATCCAGCAGACAAGTTTTTGCAACATTTTCTGACCTTGCAGCAGTTGCTGTACCAAGTCAAGAGTTCTGGGCTACTGAATACGTATGGCCTCACGATTGCCCTTCCCCAAGGGCAAGAAGCAAAGAGAAAATCACATGAAAACCCTACAGCAAGCTAGCCTCAACTGACTTAAAATCTAAAAGAGCTGGTGCTGCCTACCGCCGCTGTTTTTATGGAACGCACCATTGCCGTTGTAAGAGCTTTACCTGCATAACTAAATCAAAAAATATCAAATGCTTAGCATTTTTGCCGTAAGGCACGTGTACGTTTTTTGAACAGCACGACAGAAATTTGTTTTTCAGTAAATCGCCTCAAAAGCTACCAACTCCTCTTTTATCTTGAAACTTAAGAGCGTGCAATAATATCACTTAATATATTTGAACTAATAATGTACAAATTCTGCTTTTCAATCGATTTTACCAGTTTATTTAAAAACTAGTTGCTATAGCACTAAACTAACTATTTAAATTAAATTAAAGCTAAAAAACTAAATTTAAACTAATTTAAAAAACTAAAATCTATTTAAAAACGTCTTTGCATCGAAAATAAAACTTGACGGAAATATGTTGCCAAGTTTTTGAAAGAATTGCTGTCAAGCAAACGAGGGGCGGTGGGCAGTCTTGGGGCCCTAGATATTCAAACTAAAAAGTTAATTTGTTTCATTTTATATGTCTTTAAAACTTATTTGAATATAAAACAGAAATACAAATGCTGTGTAATCAATAAAATAACATTACCATTGTTATCCATTACAAGTATCCAGCTCTGGTATTAATACGTCATGCGTCTACAAAAATAGACGACATGCGTTAAGGGCTTCAACGTATTTGAAGCAAATTGCGTTCGCATACGCCACATAAAAATAAACCTACGTTTCTGAATCAGATTTGTTTTTTACGCGCAGTAAATAATGTTTTAATTCCCTGAATACAAAATTCAACCGGGCAATTGATTTCGACGCATAAAAAAACTCAACAAAAAATCAAAATTCGAGTGCACGTGTTATACTCGAATCAATAAGATTATTGAAACATTTTGGCCTCCATGACCGGATAATTCCGACTTGAGCCCTCAAATATTGCAGCGAGAAAATAATGGCACCGAAAGTACGCTAGGGTTAACTATAGACCGCAGAGAAATTTTTTTTTTTAATTTTTGACGCTCGTATATTTAAGCCTGGCCTTGAGGAAGAATCCACACACTTCCTCATTCCACGGCGTCCTTAAGTAAACCCTGCCGTGAGCGTGACGAGTTATGTTGGGCGCTCCCTTTAAAATATTCATAGGCCGACAAGCAGGTGGACGCGGCGAGCAGCGTGGACGGCTGCGAATTTTCCCGCCATATTGCATGTTTACCGCGCGTGAACTACGCCGCCTGTCCCTGGGCTGCCGCGTCCGCCGGATTTTGTTGAACTTTGCACTTTTTTCGGTGTGTGCTTTACATGCTGTCCTGTGTGTAAGAAATTGTGTGTTTTTCCTATCCGTAATGTTACTCTTGTGATGTTTACCCGTTCGTAACGTCCATGGAAAAGTCACAAAGTATAACGCGCTTGAGCTGCTGTGCAAAAATTACGCTTCCACTCATCGGTTTGGAATAATAAAAATCATTGAAAATTTCGTCGAAAATTATCTAGGGTGGGTTAGGCAGGGTTAAGATTTTTTCCTGAACCTACATAGGTTAGACGAGCTATCGTTAGGTTGAATGAGTTAATATAAAGTCGATGATTCAAGAATGTACGGAATTTAACTATGTTTAGCTGCACACTTTTGTTTCCCTAATCCTTGTGTTATTGCGCACCCTTTTGCTTTAGAAACAACGCAAAAGTTCCGAAGCAATTCTTTTACTTTCGATCAACCGGTCTCAAAACTTTCACGTCATCCGAAACCGCTTTTTTTGCGACACACAATCTTTTCCGAACGTTCGCGGATGGCTCCGAGATTCCTGCATTCCGCACGACCGATGTGCTGCTTTCCCCAGTGGCGAAACTGAAACTTCGGAATTTCGAAGCAGCCTCGAGCCCGAGGCTTGGTGCTGCAACACTGCGAGCTGGTGTGGCTCGGACAGGTGTTCCAGCCTGCAAATTGGTACGGCTCGGACAGGTGTTCCTGCCTGCAAATGGGTGGCGTAATAATTGAAGCTTGGACCAGGAGAGTAGCTCGTGTGTTTTGGGCAGAGCAAACTTCACTGGACCAGGAAAGAAGCTCGTGTGCCCAGAACGTAGTAAGCTTTTTCAGCTCCTGAAGTGAAATGAAATCCACCGTAAAACCTTACTCTTTGTATGCTGATGATATCAGTTCATCTTTTTATGTACCATCATCGATAGGCTCAGATTACTTTCTGATTGTTTTTTTGTAGATATGTCGTTCACTACGTGTGGCGAGTTAATGGACGAAATTGAACCCAAATTAAACCAAATTTTTTTATAGATGTGTCGTTCACTACGTGTAGCGAGTTAATGGACGAAAACTAAACCTAAATTATGTTAGCACCCTCACGCTCATATTGCTTTTTTGAGCATGAGCCCAGCTCAGTTTTTTAGTTCATGTTATACGCTACGTGGAAATACTTCTGAACTGTCAGCAGCTGCAACATTTATGACAAAATTTAAAAACATGAAACTCTGCGCTCGCTGATTCTTCAGTTACGGTAAATGACTTGCATTTAAAGCTGTAGCTGCAAGTTACGAAATTTATCGTCGAAATCTGATGGCTGAAAAATAGGATCGAGCTTTGTGATTGTGTTTTTAGTAATTCTTGGATAATAACTCCATCAGAGAAACGTAGTTTTTGTAGGAATAACTCGACACGGAAACGAAACTACTTCTTCCTAAGCGGCCAAAGCATTGGCCGTAATCAGTAAATGTAATCTTGTGTTCATTCCGAGAGCGTAGAATTCACAAATGAGCCTAAAATGATGCTCTCAAGCTAAGAAAACTTCTGCTTGACGTGAGTATAAATTGAGCAGAAATAAATTGGTCAAAGAAATAGGGCTTCTAGTCAGGCATATACTTAACTTTTTGAATAGCCTGGCTTTCGTACTTTGAATTTTCCATACGTACGGATCCTATTCCCCGATCCGTCATTGGTGCTGAGGCCATGACGCGGGCCACCCATCGTCAGGGAAACCATTCAGGGCCTCTCTAAGCAGCCATGGAAATATAAGGCCCATGTACGCACTTCAATGTTATTAGTTAGGTTAACCTGTTGTACCTTGGATGTAATGTCATTCGGACCTAGTGTAAATTTCATTTGTAAAGTAACTCGGACTTATTGTAAATTTCATTTGTAATGTAATTCAGACCTAGTGTAACATTTATTTGTAACGTAATTTGAACCTAGTGTAAGTTTTAGCCCTCTCTATACGTTATTTAGGAAACTATCTCTTGTATTTTAGAGGTTTACCTCGAGGAATATCTAGATATATATATATATACATTTATAGTTCTTTAAACTACCACTACCAGAAAAGCTTTCCGAGAAAACTGCAGAGAGGGCGGAAATCACGACTAAGTCCGAGGTACATAGGGTCCAGAGCACAATAGGTGCCCATATGAAAATTTCTTTCTACTCTCGCCATCAATACGCAATGCAAGCGTGCTTTCTGGAGTCCCCGAATCTCGATAAGCATGAAAGTATACATCATTGATGTTGTTTCTTAATCGCGTGATATTAGAAAACTTGCCTTGTTTCAACAGCTTCCCCTATCATCGCTTCTAATTGTTATGTAAAATTTGAATAACTGTGCTGCAAGACTGATTTTTATAACTCATTTCCAATTTGGAAAAGGGCCACAGCTCATTTCTAATCTACATTTTTAATTTCTGCTTACATTAATTTCTCACTGAATGGCACACATGACAAAAAATCAAAAATCTAATATACTTTGAGAAAGCAAATGAAGGAACCCATTATGACATCTTTAGAATGTTGTTCCTTTTCAAAAATTCACTAATAAAACACCATCTCTCTGAAATATGCAGGTCTCCCCCGGCTTGAGTTCAACGTTCAAATTAAGATGGTTGATTAAAATATGTTTTGAGATGCAGAAAAGATTTTCACGAATTTCGTCGCCCATGCTGTTTATGGTGCGACGGTTGACTGCTTCCATGGCAGAGACGAGCTAACTCCCAAGTAACCAATTGGAATTGTATAGCATTTTTCGAGTAAGCTCGTCTGATGACAAATTTAAAATAAAATCCAACACGAGTTTACTCGTTTGTACATGACCTCTCTCGGTATGAGTCGACCGTTTTCGAGTGTACTCATACAACTCGGGTATAAAAGCCGCCCCAAAATTACGTTTTTTTGCCAGAAAACATGTCTGGAAAAATTTGAAATGATCGAGTTTATGCGACGAGGTTTGGGGTCATGTGGTCCCAGTTTTGCTTTTAAAACCTCCCCCGGAAGAGCATTAATCATGAGTCCGGGGACGTCGTTCGTTAATCACGCCATGACAGGTCGGGCTGAGGCTGTGCCTCCTCCGACCACCTCGAGAAGAGCACTCACCGCAGTCCTGCATCTTGGTTAGTGATGCAAAAAAACAATTCAAAATATTCAGAAATATTATACTCAAAATATTCAGAATTCGAAATATTCAGTGATATTATATTCAAAATGTTCACAATTCAAAATATTCAGAAATATTATGTTCAAGATATTCAGAATTCAAAATATTCAGAAATATTATATTCAAAATATGCAGAATCCAAAATATTCAGAAATATTATGTTCAAAATATTAAGAATTCAAAATATTCATTTTGAATTCTGAACCGTTATTTCGGATTCACTTGATACATTAAAGAAACAAATTAGGGTCGAAGTTCAAATTATGATTGATAGGTACAGGTAGGGATAGAGAAAATGTACAGGATAACTTCAGCAACAGGATCTGATAAAAAGTGTGAACAAGTCAAAAAAATTAACGCAAGCTTAAAACGCTAAGTTCGTTTCTGTGAGATTTGATAGCCCTGATGAGCTCTTTGATGATGATTGGTTACGAAAGGGAGACCTGCATCTCCTGAGCTTGGGGTACAAACGGGAGAGAATTTAAGGAATTTGTTTAACTCTATTCGCAAAACATCAAAAGAATGAGTGAATGTTTACACAGAAATTGAAGGACTTCCATTGGGAAAGCGATTAGACACAATATTACTAACCTCACACCAGTGGGGTGTGAGACGAAGTACCCGGACTTCTTCCAAGTTATCCATGTATACACTGCAAATTCCTTCCCTATAAAAATAGTCACCAAACACTCCATGCCTTCTAAGCTACGTGACGTCTCCCCTCCATCACAAGGCAATAATTCTCTCTTGGTGCTGCCCTGCGTCACTGCCTCAAATGGACGCACGTAAGGCAGGTGTCGATTGTTCAAACGTGTCACTAACACGATGACAGAGCGCATGGCCCGATAACACCATGACAGAGAGTATAGCCAGGCTTGGCATGATCCCCAGACATCAGTAATGCAAGATCTTTCAATTACCGTGCACTAACTGCACCTGGAATTGCAGAATACTCGTACAATCATCACAGGAGACGAAGGGTGAAATGCGGCTTCAGCTGAAGGATAAGTGTGCAAGATTACAGTGCGTGTGATCCACCGGCACGAACGTTTAAACCTCGTGAAGGTCACGGAGGGACATTTAAATTCACAGCAGTGCAAAACGTAATGGCACAAAAACATATAGCAAAACTGTAAAATTCCAATTTTATCGGCAATGTTAGAAAATTATGAGGGTCATTCGGCCACTGCAACACCATATACTACTGCTTCTTCCCTTTATATGTACAGTTCAAGAAAGCAACCGCCGTAGCAATGATGCACACTGCAGTCATTAAAATACAGTGGGCGTTTCAGCTACGACACGTCTGTACATAGTTGGCTTTATTTCGAGAGTTACATAGTCATGAGAGGCTTTACACTTCAGGAATTTTAAGGAAAAGTTTGTCTTGAATCCACGTACGAATCTCGAACCTCTGCACGAATTCTATCGCCTGTACGAATATGAACCCTTGTATGAGCTTCTAATCCTTTTACGAGCTTGAAGCTCTGTAGGAGTCTCGAACCCCTGAACGAGTTTGAAGCCTTGGACAAATTTGAACCCTGTACAAGCCCTGAACCCTGCACGAGTCACGAACCCTCGTATGAGTGTCAACCCCTGACCGAGTTCGGACGTGAGTACGAGTCAGCGCACTCTACCCTGGACCTCTACCAAATGACTTGGCTAAACTCTGGGTCAGATTTACTTCCTCAAGTTCAAAGCTTACTATTACTTCTTCATCAGTATTGGTTACGAGAGGGAGAAAAAACATATTAGAAAAACCGCACCTTCACTCGCCATACATGAGAAACTGAAGCAGTTCCGTTGAATTGAGTATTCTTAGCTCCCTGCTTCCTGATGTTTTCTTATCGCTGTCTCGCCAAGAGGTAGTGGCTGCAGAAGGCAAGCTACCTCGTTCATCTGCAAAAAACAAACCGTATAAATTGATTCTAAGCGTTCGGTTTAGTGTCTGGCATTTTTCAGCTAGCTGCAAGACTGTCAGTGTTCAGTGGAGTATAAGATCAACTTTACTATTCCAGGAGCTGAGCCCCGTACATAGCACGGGAAAATTCTTTTTAAATTTTCCCTCGACTGCAAAAATGTTCAACTGGCTCGTGTCAAGACAGAAAGAGAGAGAAAAAGAGTGATAGGGAGGGGGAAATTAGAGTTAAATAACGAATAACATCATATCTACGTACACAGGTGCTCTGGAGATGAGCAGTGTCGGAGCCGAGGCTTCCAATCTCAGCGTTGCAGGAGACTGGTCTCAGATTCTTCGGTTTGACCGACATAGAGACGAGCAACAACAGGATGTATACATGGGTGAAATAAGGAAGCATATTGAAGAAAGAATATCTTAGCACCAGTATTCAGGTCGGATTTAACATTAATCATCTCTTGTGTTTAAGCATATTGCCGAAACTGGACATTAAATGAATTTTGAACAAGCAAACATTTAGCTAAAAACTCGCATGTACGGCCTAGACGTTTACTTCTTGAACCTTTTTATACTAGATATAATCCAAAAATCAATAGATCGCTCTAATTTTCAAAAATATACAAACAAACTTTCAAATCAATTATGCAAATTGCAATTAATGATATTCATTTTTCAAATTTGACTTCTTTCTTCCCACAAGGTAGCCCTGCTTTCGGGTAATTTTTTGCTCAATGTAACATTTCTTAATTTCGACGTAGCCTATTTACGGATGTGAAGGTCAAATACCCAAAGGTTTCGATGGTTGTTCTCTTGATAACGCGCCCAGCTTGAGCGTGCGAAAGCTTAGGTTAAAAATAAATGAAAAAAACAGCGAATGTTTCAAATTATACACATTACAAGATGGCTCCTGGAGTCCTTTATCCTTACAAACAATAATTTGTAATGAACGTAAGAATTTACGCACAACGACCGCCCGGCTTTCTGGACATCTTTGATATCTTTCCATCGTCGATGGAGCCACGAGCGCGACTTAGTATTCCGTCGGAATCACATAACTGGCTTTCTGGTGTCCAGAAATACGATATTTCCGGCGAAAATGGTTCCTTGCGGCGGGGTTAGTTTCGACTTGGACCTGTAGATGGTACAGAATTGTGCTCATTCTACGTCATATTTTATCGTCCTCTGAGCAGCAACTGGTTGATTAAGTGGTGTCAGTGCACATCTGGAAGTACTCATTTAGTAATTCATATCCCTTGAACTTATCAATCAGTCAAAAATGATGATGAATGTAATTCTTTTAGTGCAAAGAAGTGAATGTTGAAAAGTGCTACGTTTTCGTACAGCTCCCGCTATAGCGTCTTTTTATTATTATTTGTATGAATTCTACAATTCTGTTGATTTAGAGTCTCTTCTATTTACTGAGCCAGTTCAGGTGGAATTCAATGACTTACGGTTAAATGAAATAAAAGTAAGAAATTTTCCTGCACTGATGTGTATTTGAGTCTTTCAACACCTGAGTCTCCACAGTCACGCCTCCTGAGCTGCTTTGAAACATTTTTCAAATCATGTGAACAAAAAAAATGACGGCGTACAAAATCCGCTTACATTTATTTTTCAGTTTTAAATACTTTGCATCGCTTATGCACTCTAATGTAACCTGGTGCTTTTATAACGAAACACTATTCCTCTTCAATATTATGGCTTTTCGTTGGCCTTTTACTTAATTAGTATACTGCTCCAAACGCTTGTCAAAAAAATTATTACCAGAACTTGATGCATTGATCTTCTAGCAGGTCAACACTGAACTAATTTAAAAATTGCACTCGTGAACCATGCTTTGAACCAAGAATTTCGCTCATTTTCTGCAAATTTACGAAGAAAACAATAAAATCTAGTGAATTTCAATCTGACAGCATTCCCATCATTCATGCAGCTGTCCTTCTCCCGGTCGGTACGAAACTTCAAGTAGCAAACTTCATGTAACCTCATGAGATATTCACGCTTATTAATCTTGACTCTTTTTTCTTCGTTTTTCTCAGTGTGGAGACTTCCCCCTGACGGAGAACGTCTACCTCATGTCTTTCGCAAATTTCCTCCTGGGCAAGACCCCCCATGGGCCTGGCAAATACATCTTTGGCGGCTTCAAGGACTCGGATGTCGGCCTCTTCCAGATCGACTACTCTTGCCTCGAAGACTCCGATGCAACATGAAACTCCCGAGTCCTCACGACTGCCTCGAACACTCCCCAGCCACGTGAAACTCCCGAGTCCTCACGACTGCCTCGAACACTCCCCAGCCACGTGAAACTCCTGAGTCTTCACGACTGCCTCGAACACTCCCCAGCCACGTGAAACTCCCGAGTCCTCACCACTGACTCGAACACTCCCCAGCCACGTAAAACTCCCGAGTCCTCACCACTGACTCGAACACTCCCCAGCCACGTGAAACTCCCGAGTCCTCACCACTGCCTCGAACACTCCCCAGCCACGTGGAACTCCCCAGTCATCAATTTCTGTTGCGTCGCCTCCGATGTCCCGACGGTTTATGTGCGTGAACAAATTTTCGTGTAAGAAATCGGAGTCATAGATATACTCTGAGGTGAATTTTAGTGGTTTGTTAGCTCTTTCTGATGTTTCGAAGTTCCGTGCACAAGCGGAAGTGTGGACATGGAAGACTGACGTCATCAGCGTGTTTAGTTTGATCATTTGGGCTGAGTGACCGCTAAAATGTTGGTGGAAATTGAGTATGGAGTATGCCAAGGCAAGTTAATTAGTCATCTTGTGAGTAAGAGACTCGATGTAGCGAGACACCAAATTTTTCTAGGAAATAAAAATGTTAAGAGCAGTTTCAAAAAATGATCTAAATATCATTTCTCAGTGCTCTGATATTTTAGACGCCTGAATTTACGGGATGTGTTGCATGAAGAGACCGTATTTGCCAAGATATAGTTTCTATGTTCTTAGATTCACCGACTTTTTCGAGTTAGATTGTGTAGCGTCCTTCCGATGCATTTTAAGATTCGTCCTCGCACATTCATGCTTGCACACGCCGGTAATTTCGTGGTCCACCACGAGTTCTCATCTGACGTGCGTTCATATTTTTCTTCGATTGAATTTTCCACCTATTTTTCAGAGAGAATATCCGCGTTCAGTCATCAGTTCAGATAAAGATGATAGCTGGATGAAACTTTCTTCTACTCAGCACGACTTTGATTATAATAATTATGCCCAGCCTCTGTTTCCTCTCATGAATAGCACATTAAAATAGTCCTCTCTAGCAGTAGAGCTCAGCTCTCCTATTGCTTGAGCGTTTAGCGTATTTTTACAAATTTTACAATGCGTTAAAATAAATTCATAATTATAGAAAGGTAATTATAGTAACCATACTCTCCTTAAAGCTCGGTGCTGACAGACAGCTACTACAGCGCGTCAGCAGGGCGTCCAGCTGGGTCTAAATCGCGGTAGTCACTTTTGTAATCGAATATTTAATCTTAAACTTGCAATCCGAGGTCACTGTGTGGGGTCAAATTACTTGTATTGTATTATTAAATTAAAATTGCAAGATTTGGAGAAAATGACTTAATCAGAAAGCTGATACGTTATTGTATTGTAATTGAAGGAATACTCAGGTGTAACACCTGTGAGATAAACCAGTTATATACATAGTAATTAAGTGTGCGATGCGAGATAATGTTTCTAATTAGCGAAACTTCTCTTTGCAAATTTATCTTGAGTCTCAATTATTTTTTTCATTCTAAAATGTAAGATCATGAAGCTTTTTATTTTTAGTGCGATGTAATAGAGCGTTGCGTCCAGCTGCTTTATGGGAAATTTTTTCACAAATTTAGCTACAGGAGAACACCAAAACTACGAAATGTTGAGCCAACATTCATCAAATCGGAGATCCATTGCAACTCGGGCGTTACGGTAATGGACGAACTCAAAATATCGGTGCCATTCGCATGGTGAAATTAGAATTGGTAATTGCAGAATTAAAATTGTTTTGAGAAGTTAGAATTGATCATTGTGAAATTAAAATTTGTCGGCTTGGAATTAAATAGGTAGTTGTGAAATTAATATTGGTCATTGTGAAATTAAAATTTGTCATTTTGGAACTAAAATTGGTAATTGTGAAATTAAAATAGGTCATTGTTAAATTAGAATTAGTCATCAGTGAGTCATAACTGGAATTCCTCCTGAGCAAATCAACTTGCAAACGGTGTCGATGCTGAGCAGCTCCGCGCTCACGAGAACGTGTGAAGAAGTGAAGATACCGTGAAACGTGTTGGTTAAGAACATAATAAGTACTACGAGTCATTGTTCACTTAGGAATGGTAAAATAACTTTTCAGATCGTTCAATAATTTTTGTTCAAAAATGCAGACTCCTTCTCATGATACCCCTTTCTGGCATGGAGAAAAAGAGTCAAATCTGAAGTTAAAATACGCCGTCCCTCAGCACCAATGCTCTATCTTACACACTGAAGTTCATGCTTGGGTGCGAGAGTCAAACGTTTCGAGTTCCAAACAAACAGAAGTAATTGCTCTAAGTGCTTTAAATCATACAGGGCACGTTACAAAACCCCAGACTTCACTCGTGGATATTAATAATCGGCATAATATCAATCGATTTTAAAACACCTGGTCTCTTTAAATGCATGCATCATTTAGTATGGTGTACAGGGTCACCCAGAAGTAATTGACCCTTGCGTTGATTAGTAAATATGATACCAAATTGTGAGGCGTCCTATTAAAATGTGGTATCCAAATTAATAGGGTCAGTTACTTCTGTGCCTTATTATTTGGTATCCTATTTACTCATCAACGCAAGGGTCAGTTACTTCTAGGACACCCTGTATTTACCATCAATTACCTTCTTCTATTACGGCGATACTATTTTTTCATGATTGCCTATAATATTAGGCGCATAATTGGTATCCTAAAGTGAGGTATATATTTTGGTGAGAGATCGGGTGCAAAGACTGGCTAATTGACGTTTGTAGCGATGTGCGGCAGACTATAGCGTCTAGCTTACCTCAGGGTTACAGCTGTTTGCTAAAAATAATTTGATCCAACATCCAGTAGTTGACAATTTAAATGAATCCCTGTGGAATTACTAACCCTGTTACATTTATTTTATTCCTTATCAATTATGCGGTATTTTGAAACTGACTTACAAAACTATATAAGACGCCAAATGTTCCGAGGCCTCAGTATTTTACGTGTATTGATTTTAAACTGATAACATACACCTGTCGAAGACGGCCAAATTTGAAAGTGCAATGACCATAATGGCAATTCGTTACTGCCATTAGTGGTGTGAAGGGTAGCAATAAAGTCAAGCACCTTCACTCTACCATTAGCTCGGAGTTCGACCTCTAAGGAAAATTGTGCGATGTCTGGAATTGGACTGCAAACTATGGTGCTCAAGGTGTTCTTTGTCTTCACGGTACTCGTGGTTGGACGTGTAAGGGTTAAATCGTGGTACTGAAATGATGTTAACCCCTACTAATGACAGACAGCAAAGCAATTTCCTTTCCATTGACAAGTTTGCGAGTTCTCATGCACAAAATTTAGCATTCAAAGTTTGTGTTTCTTGGTTGCAACATGCACGTTTAAATATATCTGGTTTTCATTTTTGTGTAAAGTACAGGAATCGTTGATATACCTAACTGTAAACGGATCCAAGCTCCCAAGAAAGTTTAAAATTGCCCTACATATGATAAGGTATATTCGTAACTCAGATGTGCAAAATAGCAAAATGGCCTGACGTTAACAAAAATTGTCTGCCAACAAAATAATTACGAAGTATGCAAACAAAGCCTGAAAATTTTGTTCCCTCACTTTTCTCCATACAATTTGATGATTTTACAGCAGCGCCAAAGCACTCAAAAAAGGTAAATACTGTGGAACACACTGGAATGTCATTCACATATACTTGAAGGCTCTACGTAACTTTCAATTGCAAAAAATTTTCAGTTCATTTTGTGACCTTAAATTTTTCCACTCCGAAAACGTCAGCAGAAAAAAAGTGTGACAGTCTGAATTAACTGAACATATTCCCGAGGAACCACCATCTTAGCTTTCAGAACTAACAATAAATGAAAAATGTATTTGGTGACACCAGAAATTTCATGAAATTAGGAATTATACCCTTTCAATCTTCTATAAAACGTAAATCAGCAAGAGTTTGTCCATTTGAATCTATCCCCGAGGTACGATGAATTATACAATCCTGTTATATGTCCAACAGTTCAGTTAATTTGAATGCAAGGGCCCAGCTTTATTCTCTGCTATTCTAAGCAAAACATGGGCCGTAGAAAAACGACCCCTTAGCTCCCACCAATTTCCCCAACAGCCAGCATTTTGCTCGCTGCACCTAAGATTCCGCATACGAGAAACTGTAATCAAGTCTCGTTCGCAAACTAAACACACGCTGAGCCGGGCACACAAAGAAGCCTGGCAACGCCGTAAGTTGAAGGAGTGCAGGGAACATTTGTCAGACTGCGAGTCGTTAAATCGGACCCCGTCTGTCACCGGTAGGAAGAAGCACATTAACCACGATCTAACATGGAGCTCAAAACTCGCGAATTTCTTCGAATAATACCGTGCCTCTGAAATTTACAACCGAATATGGTATGTAGCCCTGATTGAGGGAGCTCTAGGGCAATGACGGAAAAAAGAGAGCTGAGAAGATTTAGGCGAAAAGGAATCATCAAGAGAGTGCACCAACCAATGATGCTAGACGGCGTGAAATTTCATTTACGAGAAATTTTGTATTGTGAGAGTGCATCATCGCTGCCAGATTTTCAATGTGGAAAACCCTGCTACGAGGATGAAAAATATTATGAAATGGTTTAAACGGAATGTTCTTAGGTAGATTGAAGATCTCCTGGTCATAAACGCTCGTCATTTTTTATTGTTGTGTTTAATTACTTTGTCCAAGAAAAAGTAGGTGGCAACGACTCGCACATTTTAAATTTTTGCCCTGCCAACGGGAGAAGATCTTTCGAAATTAGCATCAAAAACCTGATAGGAATGGGAATAAAACGTGAGCTAAGCAACTTATTTATGATTATTTGAATTTTATTGTGAACATTACTAAATGACACCAAATAGCGAAGGTGCGTCAATTATTGTTATCTATGCCATCCAGATTCAACGAAAGCTTAATCATTTGAGCTCGCCCATTTGGGAAAAGAAATCGATGTATTTTTTACTGAAATTGGTTTCAATATTGAACAATGTAAATATCTCTTGCTTGAACCTTGAATGTTTTTCATGTTGTCAATCTTGATTTACATTATGATTGACATTCAAGTCCTTAGTTTCAACTCAAGATAAATGAAGTTTTAGGATCGCTTTTGCTTTCCTACGCCACTCGCATGCTATGGAAAAAATATTCCTGACACTGCACCGCCCACCAGTCCTTCTTTCCTTGCGCCTAAAATTGTTTTGAATTTGGGCTATGGTTCAAATTCGACTCATTGGTATTCCCAAACACGTGCGTTTTACTTCGACCTAAAATGGATTCGAAATTGTGCTATGACTCAAATTCCACTATCATATTCACATGAACTCAAAACATTCATAATTCGTTTTCGAGAGACGCGTTTTTTCGGGAAAATTTAGCCTGTGAGAGAATTGAGGCGTAAATGTTTCGAGCTGCGGCCCAGGCTTGCGAGGGCGAAAGCCGCTCCGGAAATGGAAAGCAACACAGCACCGAGGCATGGCAAACGGTGCTCGAATTTAAACAAAGAGAAGCCGTGCGATAGCAGCAATTTTGTCTACGGCTAAAATGAGAAGATGAGCTCCTCAGTTTCTTTCGTTTTTGCGGTTTGACGCCGCAACATCGCACGAGATAAAAACGATCCCGTACATATACGAAATCTAGTGTAAAGGCTGAACGAAAAATTGCTGTTGCTGATCTGCGCATGAAATTTTGAGTTTTTTTATCAGCGACCGTGTTTGCTGAGTTAGCCTGTAGACTACTTTTTCCGAAACTCCTGTTCGCGAACAGCGTTTAACGTACAACGGAAAAGACATGCTAAACAAACGTTTCTATCTCGCGAGCAAATGAGATTCTGCGCAAGAGTCGGAGAATGCGTGTAGACGCTTCTCGGGTGCACCAACCCTCCCCAGATTCCTGACTCCGGTGAAGATGGTCGGTCGTGAGGCAACTTTTACGACTGTAAAAATGCTCAGCAAGCTTTGCAAAGAGACAAAAATCTAACTGAAATACGTTAGCCTCGTATGGAGAGAAATGAATTGCAAATTATATCTCCTTCGATGTCTCTCATGAAGTTTTAAAAATCGATATCTACGATATCTTTTCTGAAGCTCTAGAAATCGATATCTACGATGTCTCTCATGAAGTTTTAGAAATCGTAGTAGCGAAGGAACATGACTACGATGTCAATTTCATGGTATCAAAGGCGCATGCGTTAGATGAAGACGAGACTATATTATCTCTTTCTGTCTGTCTTATTCCCAGTATACCTTTTAAAACCAAAATAATGATGGGAAACCTTAGTTCCCTCGGTTTTAAATCTACTGGGCAGCTTCGACTATCGCACTGATCACTTCAGGTCGAGCATTCAAGTGAGCGTGTCATCTCAGTGACCATTTCACAGCACGGGGTTCGATGCCAGTTTTATTTAATACTAGACCAGCCGTGACCCTTTGGGTCAAATAAAATTTATCAAAATTGAACCGTATCCAGAAATATATCCTATGCAGTTAGGTCGGTATCCACAATACAGGATTAAACGAAGAGTATAAATCTCGAATATCTCAGATCTGACAGACAAACCTGTTCCCGGTTTCAAGCAAGCAAACAAGCAAGAGGACCAGAGTTTTAGTATTATACTAGATTGTAGTAGATTCTCAGGAAATGGTAATTTTGCGGAAGTGCTGGTGCAGCTTTGTAGCGAGATAACTGAGAGGCCTCTTTTTCGGTAAGAAATGCTTCTTTTTCAGGAATTTCTAATTTTATGAATAGAAAACATATTAAGATGTAAAATATCTGGTTATGGTACTATTATCTACGAAATTTATTCACTTGAATAATTTACAATAACTGTGAAATCATACTGACAGGTATTCATCAATAAAGAAATCATCAAACAAATATTTCAACGATGTTAGAAATTTATGATTAGCCTAGCGATACATGATAGAAGTAATTAAGAAATTTAATTCAAACTCTTTTCCTTCGGTTTCGAATGGTCTGGCTTGCAAAAAGTTAACAAAAAAATTTATAATTTCTGAGACTATTCCTAATTTTCTGCTGAGAACAAGGACAGAAATGATCTAAAGTTCAATTTCTTCTTTCCCGGCGTTACAAGTCTTGCTCAGAATACAGTGTCTAAATTCTTACACATCCTTCTCACAAAAA
>VOMN01095484.1:0-31905 GCA_014899125.1 Orchestia grillus
CCTTGCGTGAAGCTTCACATGCTCTCTTTGGAACATAAAAATAAACCAAAGAAGGAGTTTGGTTCATAAAGATCTTCATCGGGTTCACTTTGGACGAGCAACATAATGAAAAGTATTCCTTATTAAGCAAGAATAATCAATCCCGACTGTGGAAAGACATAAAACACTGAATAAAATCTTCACTTTGTTCAGGAGGTATGTAGCAGGATCCTGCGCGGCTAATCCCGAACTCACTTCACTAAAATGAACCATGAAAGTCTGGTGCCGTGTTCCCCCAACCCGCTGCTGCTGCGAACTCGAATATGACAAGGACAGACATAGCACCCTACTCGGCCTCCCACGTCATCGGGTCCGACATATATATATAGATATATGTATATATATATGAGTACTTTCATTAATTCCAGCACGTTTTACCGGTGGGTTTGCAATGCCTTACAGCTACTGACGTGTGATGGATGTGAGCAATGTGTGGTTCAAGCTTCCTTTTCCAAGGGAATTACTTCGTGGTTACGTGGAAATCAGTGCCCGAGCCGGAAATCGAACCCAAACTTCCCAGCTGCGAAGCTATCACCCTAACCAGTGCGCCTTAGAGCCCACGTGGCCAGATCATTTTCCTAAAGGGGAAAAGACAAATCTAACTTTAGCATGAAACATTGCTCCAAATGTAGATTTTGGGGCTGTAATATGGTAACTCAAAATTAACCATTAACTTTTAAAAATTATGAACTGATACGAAGCCCCATCAGGTACATCCCCTAAATTATGAAGACTTGATATTATCAGTTATCTAAGAGTTTATTATTAATTGCACGTTTGTTATCGATTATCTATCACATATTTATTATTATTTGTTATCTAAAGCACATCTATTACTTAGGTTCTTCCGTCTCTACAGCAGTAATTTTAAGCTGCAGAAGAAACAATCGGAGATTCTCCACCGATTTATACCAGGCCTCAACGGGTAAGCTGAGGGCAGGCAGGGCGGCCATGAAACAACACGCCGGGGAAACTGACACACCTTAGCCCTACGGCTGCCAAAACCACATTGCAATCTCTACGCTCAGAGCGCTTCTCCTCCTTCTTCTCCTCCTTCGTCTTCTTCTTCTTCTTCTTCATCTTCTTCTTGTTACTGCATCTTGTTATTGTGGGGAACCCGTTACCGAGCGATATCCCACATGAAGGAGTGGTGTCCTGTGAGCGTGTCCTGGGAACATCCTCCCATCCGTCTGGAGGGTTCCCTCCCTCTATATCGTCCACTCCTCAGGCCTTGCACTCTATATCCTTGCACTCTATATCCTTGCATCTTCCGCTCGACCACAGTTGGAGTTGAGACGCAACCGTGATGATTTCACGGAACTTTCTACGGCTGAATGAAGAGCTATGCTGGAATACAGCGCAACACAGCCTCATGGGTCGGCGTCCAGTGGCCACTGCCGGGTTGACATTGAGCTCGCTGTATTCCAGAAGTGGAGTAGAATAAATTAATGGTCAGGCGGCTGTCGGCGAAGAAAACTGAACGGCAGGAAAAAACGACAGATCCCCTAACAATGTCTCGCACAGCCACCCGCAATGCAAGCTATCCCAGCCAGGCATAAACCGGAAACCCTCAATTGTTCCTTTCATTGTCAGAACATTTCAAAGAAATAGGACGATTTGTTTCTGTTGTTTTGATTGGAATTTGTATAATCTCTTAACAGTGAGCATCAGGTACGTACTCCGAACTAACATCGCGACGACAGACTGAACCCATTTTTGGTACTTGAAACGATCAGTGTTGTTTGAAATGATAAAAGTTCGAATTAAGTGTAAATGCTCCCATGAAACAACAGAGAATTTAGCCAGAATCCATGGATATGCAAAATTATTGCGAATGTGTTGGAGCTCGAGGTAAATTGTATTGTTTCATTTTTGTTTTGCACTGTTTAATGTGATATCTGGGGTATTTAATTTCCTTTATCACAACATGCTTTGTGACCTTGCTAGCGACTTATTTATAATGACTTGCTTATTCACATCTTTTGTGCTAACATCTCGTTAAATTCTCGCTGAACACGCATACGCGTTCCATGTGTTTTCTATAATATGTCATTTGACTTCCCGTGACATGATTGCAACAGTGAATGTGTTTAAATTTAATCTGTGTTTTTTATTCCCTTCTTCTGTAGGTCAATGGGTGCACTCATACATGTATGTGAGAGGTATGAAGCAACCACCTCTCAACCCTTGGCGATCTTGTTCGTTGATGTAGTACAATTTATCAGAATTCTTTAATCAATGTGCAATTCCAATCAATCTTGCTAATTGTCAATTCAATATTATGATAATTTACTAATCGTGTGAATTTACCTATATATTTTTTCTTTATTCATTATGGATTGAAACATTTCGCATTTATCAATTTTTTTTAATTCATTTACGAATATTATTTTGTACAACGAACCGCCCCATCTCGTCACATAGGATACCGTAAATGAAATAGATTACTGAAGATAGTTTATTATTCACTGTTGGAGTACAATAGATGTCATATTGGCAGAAATGCCGACGAAGCAAAAAACGAAAAACCTCACAAATGCGAGAGAGAATATTTAAAATTATTTGATTGCCTCAAAAAGCGAAACTTGAATAAAGGAACGGCCCAGAGGTCGATGCAGTTTCCAAACGTCCCTCAGCAAAATTGAAATCTCTCATAAATGATTCTTAAACGCTAAGCTTTCAAGATTTGGAGATAAATAATAATTATTAGCCCGCACGTCTAGTTTCTCCACTTGACCAAAGAGATGATTCAACTGGGCGCAACGGTGGAGGCTGACGGAAGGAGGTGGTGGGGGGAGACTGGTGCTGCTTAGCCGCCCATCATCTCCATGAACTCTGCCAAAAACATGGAAGCATATTATACCTCCTGGTGTATATAATCAAAATTTTAATTTGGAAATATTTCTACCCTCATCAGCTCTTATTAAGCATTCGATACAGTCGTTCTCGCATAGAACGCATGACACGTGTTTTATATCCGGGTATATCTGCTCGAAACTTTGATACAGAAATTGTTCTAGCCTCATCGGCTCATACAGAGGACTGGTCGGTTCCATCAAACAACCGCTCTATAGTCGTCCACCGTGTAGAGCGTCATCTACTAGAGCGAGCATTAAGTAGCACGAAAATACAAGCAAGAAACAAGTAGCAAGTAAAACGCGTTATGAAAAGCAAATACGAAGATGTAAGAGCGGTTGTTCGTCTAAACCAATCTAGCACTCTCTGGGGGTTACGGCCGTACTATAAATGAGGCAAATTTATCTCCAATATAAAAGAAACCTGGGAAAATGCCTCGAAAGTTCACAGAAATACTAAATTTCACGCTAGTTCAACTTTAAAGGACATAAATTCCTAATTTTTTCGGGATTTAACTCATGAATTTGTATGAAAAGATGGAGTTTTTTGTAACTTTGAAAATTATTCAAGTCCCATCTAGCAGCCGGAAAGCAGTCGGTCTAGCAATTATTATCTGTACAACAGTTATGAAAAGGCATAGCACGTTTGCCAAGCATTTTACTCGGAAGTCAAATGGATCATAATTTGAACAAAAATATGATTGTGATACTTTTCGTCTCTTCACTCCGGCTCCTCAAAACCCATCTTTCCACTCTGCACATCCCCTACTGCACATCATACACTGCACATCCCCTACTGCACATCACACTCTGCACATCCCCTACTGCTCATCATACACTGCACATCCCCTACTACACATCACACTCTGCTCGAACAACTATGACCAGGCGCATGAGTCACGCAAGCGTTTAAACTAGAGGGCTGAAGCTGTTATTCAAGACTCATATCAAGGCAAGGACAATCAATATAACATTTTATACTCCAAACTAGACATGAGTCAATAATATACTTCTAAAGGCGTAACATTTAAGAGGCATACCTTTATGACTGAGAAGCGTAGAATTATTTGTAAAGTAATTCGAGTTAATCACATAGCCAAGCGTTCGTAAAAGTAGAAGAGACGTTTGATATTACAGCTGACGATGTTATGTAAGACATTAATTGACCGTGTTATGTTGAGGCAGTACAAAGTATCAGACGAAGAATATTGTTAAATTGTTTGTTTTATTTTGAAAACAAATGTTGAAAATTGTTAGCTTGAGTAGATAAGTGCAATTTGTAAGCTGGGTATCGTGACATTATGAAACTACCCTGTGAATGCATAAATCTTGTAGTTCATTCTTTGTCAATTTACTGAATACTGAACTCCTGAAAAATTAGACTTTTGCTGAGCTTATAAAAGTCATTCTAAGGTAACAATATCATTCGCTCCCATGAAATACTGCTTTCACATGCATTCAAGGTACAAGAAAGTATGTAGTACTAATAGGTCGACTCCTGTGCAAAGAAACGCACGCAAAAGAATTTCAATTAAAGCTGTTACCAATTTCGTTGGTTCTTCTTTTAATTTTGAAAATTAGGTCACAAAGTCCACTGGTGCCGTTCTGATTATGGTTTACGAAGTCACAAAGAACTTTCCATTAAATTTGTGTAGAGTTTATGGTTTTTGAAACCTTTAAGGAAGCAATTAATTATATTAGTAAGAAATTTTCAACCACTCTTTTTTAATGGAATTCGTTCAAATCGGTATTTTACTCATAAAATCAATTACATTCAGGACAGTACGATCAGAGGTAAATAATAATCTGAAAGAAGAAACACAAATGTTACCAGAAACAGAAGTACTGAAATCTTTGGAGAAGAAGCCAAGAATTTCAATCTGACGGCAACGGAAAGCACGGAAAAGAAAGGCTTGATTAAAATTACACAATTCATTAGGTTTCCCTGAGCTCAATTTTCTCGCAAACGCATACAGTTACGTTCCAGTCAGCGACGCACGTCACATGCACGCGCACAGCAGCGTGCGAAAGAAACAGATCAAGAGGCAACAACGAAAAGAAACTGGTGAAGAGATTTGAGAAATTAACGAGTTAGGCGAATTACCGCACGATCAACTAACGTTCTAAATGACGTAAAAAATTTAAAAGTTAAAATGCGTTAGCCTCGATATCATACACAAACTGTAGAAACGTCACATTCAACATAGATCAAGCGAACATTGAAATTATTTCTAAATTTACAAGGAGATTTACCTCGTTCGAGAAGTCAAGGTTCTAGGTGCCCAGTGAACATATAGGATAAAAATCTGTACCCAAGGACGAAAATAATTGATTAAGCTATCGGTTGAATAATTTATTCAGTTTTTTCTGCTTAAGTTAAAATACGCTTCTCCATTTAAGCCATCATGTTTTAAGTAGCATGTTCGTCCTTGCAGGGTTATGCCTGAAGAAATGTACGCTGGAAATTTTAACGTTTGAATAATTAATCCAAGAGCTTTGTCAGGTATTCGCAAAGAATCAGATTTCAATCAAGCAAATGATACTTTTCGTAAGCATTAAGAGACGGTAAATATTGTCGAATTGTAACAACTGCATATACCGACACCAAGGCACAACGAAAACACGGAACAAACATCTGATGCCAGCGAACGGCATTAAACTTTATCAAGCGAACCGCGACGCAAATTTAACGAAGATAAATCTGAAACTTTCAGCCCTCGAAGCCCATGAAAAAATAACGCATTCTGGAGCAGAAACTTCTACTCAGAGGTGCCTGACGCCAGGGGACAGGTGCGAGATGGAAGGGGGGCCAGTTCAAAAATTAACCGGTCATCATCTCCATGAACTCTGGAAAAGAAAAAAGAACAGCACAAGTCTTGATTGGTGCCATTAAGTTCATAACTTCAAAAAGGTCAGGAACGATGCATGGCACCGCGTGGAGTGGGTTTTTCAAAAAGATGAAAATCTTTCAAGGTATCAAAAATTTTTCTCAAACAGTTTGTACATTACAATACACCAAACAAGGTAGCTTAGTTTGGTAGGAATTAAAGAAAAGAGTATACATTTGGTGATGTAAAACGTAGCGGGCAGCATGGGCCCTGTGATATTTCAGTTGAAAATAGTGTTAGACTATGATACCATTTCAAGCGGCCTTACGTCTACATTCGAATTACTTTTGGATCTACTAAAAGCCGGAAGTGCGTGTAGAAATTACAACGTTTAAAAATAATACGACCCTTTTGTGTCAGGGGCGGTCGTATCTATTTTTAAACTCAGCATTGAAAAATTTTGCATCTGAGTCGCCAGTATAAGCATTTGATGCAGTGCTGCATCTAACGCTCTAGTGTTAATATGTGATACTCTAGTGCAGTATTTGATGCACTAGTATATCTCGTATGGCTGTATAAGTGTCTCATACACTAGTGTATCTCAACTGCTGCTGGAAGTATGCCATACACAAGTACATCACATACACTAGTGTAAGTATCCCGTACACTAATGTAAATACCACATACACTAGTGTAAGTATCTCATACACTAATGTATCACATACACTAGTGTACGTATCACATACACTTGTGTAAGTATCACATACACTAGTGTAAGTATCACATACACTAGTGTAAGTATCACATACACTAGTGCAAGTACCACATACACTTATGTAAGTTTCAGGTACACTAGTGTATGTGCCTGATATATTAGCGCGAGTATCTGGAGCACTAGGCTGTGAGCCCACTAGGTTTCGAAGGAGGTGGGTGACGACAAACTAGTGTATGTGCAGCTGTACAAGAGTTGAGTCATCTCCATGCGCCTCAAAGTTACGCACGACTTGCTGGTGTGGAACTCAAAAATTTTACCACGGGAGAACGAACTGTACAACAAAACTTTAATGAAATTAAAGAAACCAAATCATTAACTTTGAAAGAAAACAATACAAAACACAAAATTCAAATTCAGGATCCGGTTTTTCAATAACGAAAATTTAAAAAGGTAGCAAAAATAAAAACAACGAAAATAGCTGAACAACAACGAGGCCTCTGCTTAGTAAATTTGCAAACCCTTGATAGATCCGAAGTTCCGAGTTTCCAAAACCCTATTTATCGTTTTCTAAAATTAACTATTCTTCTATTTAAGTCGATACTAAATGAAAAAAAAACATCAAACGTATGGCAGATATCGTTGAGTTGATCAAGTGCAAAGCATGTCCAACAAAGCTCGTTAGGATATACGAAGAACTACAACTGATTCTATTCCTCTATCGCAGTTCACAACTCTAGAGGACGAGCGGTAGAGCAGGGTAAAGGGCTTTTGATGCGACCAGAAATTGTGCTCTACATTTCCATCGAGAGAGTGGAGGACAGCAAAATAGTAAAAGGGATAGGTCATAAGAAGAATAAGAAAGTACCATATTTTCATGATATAGTTCTATCTGCTTCGCATCAGTTGTTGATTAAGTTTCATGGAGAGGCAGATGCTTGACTCAATTAAATAAGAGTAGTTCAAGTTTAGAGCTATTTTTTACAAATTAATGTGTATAGAATTTTTGGCAGTAATTTTTTACGAAGCATTCCCTCTCCCCCGCGTCTTGCGTAGTTGGAGTAATGTTGTGTAGAAGGTATTAATTTTTACGACACAATGTCACTCGTACCTCAGGTTCAGGCCTCGGCTCATAGTCCAGATATTTTTGGGTCTTAGAACTGGACAGGTTCGATCTCCTTTGTAATTCAGAGCGTTGTTGGGAAACTGATTATTTCAGTGGCATTCAGTACCAGGAATCTGCTGAAATATTTTTCAGTTTTCGAGGGAAGCTGAGCCCAAGGCATGCTAAAACTGGTCTAAATTTGACTAAACTCAAATCGTTCCAGATGACTCCCAGGTCTGGAGGAACTATTAAGTAGTAAAGGAAGGAACAAAGGGAATTTCAATCCTATCTTACAAAAAAAACTAAACAAAAAGGCAAGGATGAAATAAAACGAAAGCTCAACCGTTCAATAACAGAAACAATATACAGCGAAAAAAGAAAATTTTATCTTACCATCGAAATCGAGAGTTCCGGAACCGTCCTCGTCGACCTCATCGACGATGCCTTCGATATCCTCGGCCGATAGCCTGTTGTCCAGTTCCTTGAGGATTTCCTTAAGCACTTGAGTGGTAATGTAGCCGTTACCTGCAGCATAAGTCCCAGTGAACTACAAGGAAAATAACTATCTTGTTCCGTTTTTTAAATCTCCTTTAAGAGAGGAAAAATTCGAAGTAACACTCAAGCAGTTATTTACGTGGCGCTTAACATTGTAGTCATAAGTTGTACCAAAATTAAGGCTCTCATCTACTGAACGTAAACTTAGACATGCAAGCTTAATGAAAAGAACTCAATGTTCATGAAAGTTTCGAAAAAACATTATTTAGCCTATAATAGCCCTAGCATTTTTTTAAGGTGGGTGCTGCAAGCTAATTGAAATGAAATGAGACGTTGAAAACAACAAAAACTATAGTGTTCCTACTTTGCATAATGTTCCACCTAATAATAACAGTATCACAAATTCGGCAAAATAGCATATCATGCTCTATTTCTCCCTTCTCACAGATACAGTGTCATAATTAGCATTTTTTTCCTAAAAACCATACTTCTCACTTCTCTCTATACGTCACCTCACTCTGGCATTTGTATGAAGATCACAGTACACACGATGGAGTGGCAAACTCTAACAAATTTCATGCAAAAAACGCAAATTTTAAAATGACTTTGCCCTACATCGTACTCAACACATGATGTAAGATTTCACCCTCCTTGTCATATATCCTGAATGATGTAAGATCTACCATCCTTGTCGTATATCCTGAAAGATCTTACCCTCCTTGTCGTATATCCTGAAAGCTTCCTTCAGCTCTTCCTTCAAGGATTCTTCATCCTCTTCAATGAGGAACTTGGCAGACAAGATACAGAACTCCTCGAACTCGAGCTCCCCGGAGCCTGCCGTGAAACACACAAGAGTTAAAAAAGACCATTTCCGTGTGCTGCACACGCCAGAGGTGCAAACTTCGAAGTGCCGCAAACCGACCATTTCCGTGTGCTGCAAACCGTAATCTCACAGGTGGGAAGGGGGTGGGGATCTCAAGGTGTTGATACCTTTGAGTGAATCTTTGATGGAACCATGAGGCATCGAGGACACACCACGGTTCACAATTGTATAAATGCGAGTTGTCTTCACTCATATAATTCAGATTTTGATTTTTACTATCTTTCTATTTAGAACATGCCCTACATGTATGAAGAAATTCTGCTAGAATGCACTTTCTACGGAAATTCATTACTTCTTGTTCAAATTTTGGAATGTTTTACCATGACCATATGGATGGACTTTTAAATACTTGCTCAACAAATGTGCTATTCAATTTAGAATTTAATCTCTGTCATAATGTTGCTGGAGAGAATAATTCGCACGGCAGAAAATCTGTCCCTTCTTTCAAGTATAACGAAGAATACGAGAAATTTGCATTTAATGTGAATAATGCAACACGCTCAAAATAACCAAGTATATTTCACTGCTTGATTCCATAAATAACACAGGCGAATTTCAAAGAATGTCATAAAACACGATGACTAAAAATTCGTAATTTCAACCACTTTACAGATCAGTCAGGCAATGCTCGTCACTACTTCGAAGATTACAGAGCGGTCAGTGCCCTGAACAACTCATTGCTACACGTTCAAGTCACATTGAAAATCGTACGCAAGCACGAATGAGATTGCAATAAATCTACCAACCAGCCATGCATTCATTTTTATCGACCAAAGGGACCGTGAGGTTCCATGGCATGAGGATGATGCTAATATTTCTTCAAATACTAATCGAATTCATTCTGATCGCACTGATAACTAATAAAGCTGCGGCTAGTTTTTCGTTCAAAGCTCAATGCGACGTTACCCCAAAAAATAACTCGGTCTTTAATGGGTTAAACGAAATATTCTGGGACTCCTGAGACTCACCGTCCTCGTCGACCTCATCAACGATTTCGTTAAGGGCTTTCTCGGAGACCTTGAGGCCCATCATGCGGAGGATGGTGGACACGGTCTCCACGCTGATGCATCCTGACTTGTCAGTGTCGAAAGAGTCAAAGGCCTTCCTCAGGGCTGTCGAAGAGACAGCGAAGCATGATTAAAGTCAGTCATTTTCACTGAGAAACATACCTTGAATGTTTTTCCTGAAGGATGACGTGTCTTGTTCTCGAGAATATCTCAAGATTTTCTTGTTTAACTGAACTTTAAGATTTAAAATTTGTTCTTGCTATGTTAACATATGAATTCAGAGACTTGAAATTAAATTAGTTCATGTGATATATGAATGACATTAGTATGAACGAAAATTAAACTCAAGGGATATTTTACTCGGAGTAATGACCTCGAGCCAGACAATACAGGCCAGACCATAGAAAGAACCACGGAAATATTCGTTTCGAGTTCTTGTCAAGAAATGTTTTCAAACATTCGACAATGCAACTTCCCTCCTCATGGAGTATTTCTTTGACAATTTGATTCTCAGGCTAATGTTACACCTATATACGCATTTTTTCGTCGAAGTTTTCACAATCTTTTCCACTATTTTTATGTAAAATCAGAGTAAAAAAGTTCGAAATTGCTCTTGACAAAGCTCGATAGTTGACTTCAACCCTGTGAGGCCACGCGGTACCTGGGCGAAACACAAAAAAAAACGCTATAGAACTTCGATTCTGCGAGCATGAAGGGCTGCAGTAACCTAGAAACTCGGTGACACTTTTGTCTAGGTATAACTTTTGGAAAATCAACTCCTAATATTATTTATTTTCAGCTATGGAAGTTCGTGTATCAGAATTTGTCTATTTAGTAACGAAGCCTAACCCTTTGTTTGGGTTCCAAAAGGTTTAATAGATGTTTTCAATAGAACTGTGTAGGAACGTTTTAATTTTGTCTTAGTTTTTGTTTTCTTATTTTAGAAATGTGCATTTTTACCACTTAAATAGATGAGCTTAGGCAACGAACGAGGAATAGAAAGAAGTGTGATACGGACGAGGGGAATAAGAGAGTGAAGAATGAAGAAGCGATTAAAAATGAGGAGACTAGATGGGGAAATGAGTAATTGGAGAAGGAGGGTGCGAGAGTCCGGTCCCTGCGACGACTTACCGCTGACTTGATCTTCATTAAGATCTTCCTGCAAGAGAAGAAAACCCCTCTTTTAATATAAGTCATAATCGTTTAAATCGAAGACGTGCAGAAACGATTTTCAATAGTCACTTCAAAATTTCTTGTATTTCTTGAGTTCCTAGATTTAAAGATCGCAATACAATCGAAAATTCTATTCTTTACCTGAATTTATTTTACCAACCGAGAAAACCACACACCGGAAGACCTTCCCCTTCCCCCCTTCTCTCCTCGATGCGAGCAGTACCCTACTTCCCCTCCCCCGCCAAGATGCCCCCGTTCTCAAAATACCTTTTACTTGATTCTCAAGGCTCATGCCTCGTCGTGGTGGGGAACTCTGCACTACATTGTCATCCTTTTGCTTTCCGTGTTCTGATTCTCGTCGTTTTTGAAGTTGTTCCAACTTTGCGTTCTCTCATTTGGAGCAGCTCACACAGAGCAACACATACAGAGCGTCACACAGAGCAGCACATACAGAGCGTCACACAAAGCAGCACATACAGAGCGTCAAACAGAGCAGTGCACACAGTTCACCACACAGAGCAGCATACACAATTCAACACAAAGAGAAAATAACGAGTATTTTCACCTTACGTACGCCCATCATTCGCTTGACACAAAACTCACCCAGAAATGCTGGTCACAAATATTTCATGACGCATTTTTCGCAGCAGTGTGCCAACCTTGACGCACCTGGCGAAAGCTTACGGTACTTCGTACGAAAATTTAACGAGGTCTGATTGCTCACAAATTCCATAAATTACGCTGAGAATATATAAAAAATTAAATGATTAAGACATAAATTTAAACTTTGGTAGCAAGGACTGCCCAACCAAATGTGACCTACCGTTGTAGGTTCTATCATACATATCAATACGTCGTGAGGTGTGCATAAACGTGAATAACTCTTTCATATTAATCTGGAGTGATCTGATTGTTTTGATAAGATTGAATGTCCCAATAATAGTCACCAAGGAAAAAAGGGATAATAACCGTAAATAAATTATTACTATATTAATATGAGGACTCCGTAGCAGATTTCAGCAATCATAAGTACTTTTAAAACGTTATTGATGATTTGAAGAGGACTTCTTTACGAGCAATCAATACATCACATCTGATTCTACGACTTAACACATCAAATGTTGGCAGGTACGTCTTAACAACATACAAATTCTTCAACGTACCCCTAAACGGACAGCGATCGTTTGACGCGTACCACCAAAGGGACAGCGATCGTTTGACGCGGACCACCAAAGGGACAGCGATCGTTTGACGCGTACCATCAAAGGACAGCGATCGTTTGACGCGTACCATCAAAGGACAGGGATCGTTTGACGCGTACCACCAAAGGGACAGCGATCGTTTGACGCGTACCACTTTCACAAGAAATCAAAGAGACAAAATTGCACGTGTGTGTCGAATGTAAATAGAAGTTTTTAAGTGTTCGCATTGAAGGCTTCACTACTGCAAGCGCCGCCTGCCTGCCGTCTCCACCTGCCTCCAGCTTTATTAATAGAACTTGTAGACAACCCCGCTCCTGTTCTGAATATGTGTATAAGATTTAGATTCGCTTTATCCTCTTCTATTATAGGTTTCGGTGACCCTTCGTGGTGTATGGGGGAGAAAGGCAAAATAAATTGTTGTTCGTTTTTATTTCAGTTAATAATGTCATTGTTTGCAAGTTGTCAATGTAGAATTTCTTTGCAAATATCGTTCGTGTATATGTCATAATTCACTGCTGCAACAATGAAGCAATAATTCTGCCGTCAATTTTACATGCCGAATTAAAATTTTAGTGACACCAATATTTGCATGCGAATACGCCCTTTGATAAGCCAAACCTTTAAAATCGAAGTACGTTTCATGATCAAATTCTAGAATTCGCGTAGAATAAAAAATATATTCCCAACTCCACCGCATTTGTGAAATTAAACTTAATATCTCAATTACCACAGCTTAGTTAGCCGTCAAAACTAAGCAGACACTACCTAGTGTTGGACTAGTGATACTAACGCTTGGTGCCCAAGAAAACGGTTACAGAAAATACAGTTCACAAATTTTTATACTGAAGAAAGGATGAACCATATTATTTAATTAAACGAAATTGTAACGTTATAGTTGCAAGTGGAACGAAACATGTCACTTAAAAGCAGTAAAATATGGTCAGCTACTCCCGAACTATTGCCTGTATACGAGTATACTAAAGCTCTAAAATCTTAGATAATGAGACGCCCCACCGTTCCGTCGTTCCTCACTAGTTGAATGATAAATTTGCATCCCTTTCTGCCGGGCTTTGGCGAAAAGGACGTGAAGTGAGCATTTATTTGCTCAAATTTAACATTTTTCGAACACAAAGTTATTCAGTCAAAAGAAAATTCATATCGATAACAAACTTGCAGGGCACCCGTCTTTCTCTGCTGAATGTTGTAAATTTTAGTTAGGAAGTATGGACGTTTTTGAGAATCGAGGAATCCTAGAAAAAATTTAGTTTTAGGACAGGTTATGAGCATCTACTGTCGGTGTTTCTTTTCTGATAACAGTCATTTCTGAGTTCACGTTTTCTCCTCCATACAACCCAATCACAGCGCACCAGCACTCCAATTTCTTGGAAACATCAACGGAAATGACCGCATTGTTCTGCACGCTTTAAAAGATATTCCATTGTCGACTGAAACTACCATCATTAAAATATCCAAGATAGATTTTAGAGCAGTACTGCACGTGCCTTGATGAAATGTCCTATTCAAACCCTCGTAAAAAGGATACCTCAATTTTGCCCCTTGCGTGTGATCAGCAGCGTAGGTCCGTTTTGAGTCTTACTTGCAGCCCTATGCAAGCATTCAGTTTACAGGAAATCTGCGTTGTTAGCGCAGTACACAAGGGGCTGAGGGCACAGAGGGGCAGTGTGGGCCTCAGGAGCGGTGTGGGGAGGCAACGTGCCAACCCTGACGCGCTCTGAGACCACCTCCTCGTGTTCGTTGCCCCTCTTTTTAAGCTAAACTTGATTCCGAGTAATTCTCAGAGCCCCGGATGATAAGGAAACTGCGCAGGTTGGCTCGTGTTCAGTTTCAAGCAGCTGCTCCTCAGACACGACTGACTGCCGTCGTGAAGATGTAGGAGAAACATCGAAAATCGCGAACAAATCATGAATGATGGTGGAGAATTTTAAGGAGATGTTGGCGAATTAAAGGCGAATTAAATTAAAGGTAACGAAGTATTAAATGTCACCATTGAGGATCGAGAAAAATGTTATGAGTAAATTATTATGATTGTAAAGCATTAGCTATGACGGTGATGCCAGAATTGATAAACATGGTGATCTGTTGAGTAATGTGAAGCACTATCAACGTTGATAAAAAATCAACATGCAAGCTGGAGAAGTAATAAAAATAGGGAGTAGAAAACGTACATATACATGGAGACATCCCCGTACTAACTTACAAGTACACATCAGTTGCTCATTGTAAATAGTAGATTTCTGGTTGACTAGTCTTGATCAATAAATTATAATCCATTCAATAAGTACCCGTAATGTGAAGTGATGTTTGAAGTGTATAAATTCTATACACGGAGGTGTCTAATTAGATTGTTTGAATATGAAAGACTTTAAAATAAATTACCATTGAATAACAGGGCTTGTTCCAATCCCATTTTAGTTATAATCCTGAAGTGCAGGACATTACTTCGGTATTTTCTCACATAATAAATACCGAAATTGGCGTTAGTAGACATGAAAGTTAATATTTCATCAATTTAATTGATCTATGCTAGAGAAATTTCGAAATGATCAGTCTTGAAACTCTTCCTCGGCATTTAAGTTATTAAAATGGGCTTCAACACCAATCCCAGTCGCCAATGGGCACCGATACCCAAAAGTAGGACTCCAACCCCTCGCATACGTGCATACACTAGCACTAAATTTGTTTGCTTCGTGACAACGTAGAGTTTACTTCGCGAAAAATTAGAGTCTACTTCGTGACAAAGTAGAGTTTACTTCGTGAAAAATTAGAGTCCACTTCATGACAAAGTAGAGTCCACTTCGTGGCATAGTAGAATCTACTTTGTGACAAAGTAGAATCCACTTCGTGACAAAAGTAGAGTCCACTATCACACCATGTCCCAAATAAATTATGACGAAGTACTGACGAATAAGACAAAGTACTGACGAATAAGACAGATTACAGACGAATAAGACAGAGTACTGACGAATAAGACAGATTACTGACGAATAAGATAGAGTACTGACGAATAAGACAGATTACTGACGAATAAGATAGAGTACTGACGAATAAGACAGAGTACTTGCGAGTAAGACAGAGTACTAACAAAGACAAAGTACTGACAAAGTACTGACGAATAAGACAAAGTACCAACGAATAAGACAAAGTACTGACAAATAAGACAAACCACTGATAATGCAGTTGACAAAGTATTGGGACAAAGTATCGACAACAGTAAATAGACAAAGCAGAGTCCACTGGCCCCCCATGTCACAAATTGGAGAACGGGTTCTTTTGAGGACATCGGCCCTTTACACTCATTTATTTTTGAAATTCTACGCTAAGTGATAATTATAACACAATTATAGCAGTGCATTAATCGCACTTAGCATTTGAATGTTATTATTTTTCCTCATTTAGTCGGATCGCAACATCAAAAAAGAGATAGAACAGAAAATTCTATTTTCCAAGAATTTATTAATCTCATAATATTTCCCCTCAGTACAGTGTACAATCAATATTAAATGCTTATATCCCTTTGCAATGTTGGTAACTTCTAATTAGACTGTCACGCATAGAGTGCAAAATCCTCTACAAATACCTCTCGTCACAACACACATAGTTTTGAGTCACAACGCACATAGTTTTGAGTCACAACACATACATAGTTTTGAGGCAGAGAAAGAGATATCATTTTCGTCAAGTCAATAGATAAAAAGAGTTCGGTGGCTAGTACATAAATTTTTAAAAATCCTCTTTCAATCAATGAATTATAAAAAAAATTCAAGACGAACATCCAACATCGTCTGGAAATTTCTTACGCTGGAAATGGAATTAAAAACTCTACGTGGACCTCTTAACAATTTTTCGTTTCAAATATCTTATTCAATAACATTTTTTACTCATACTAAGCACTGTTACTGGGGGAGCTCGCGTTCAGAATTTGACAAGCAGTGAATGTAAGAGAAATTTACAGTTGCCTCCATTAATACCTTTGAACTGGGATTTGCTTTCAGTAAATCAAAGCCTTAAACGTGCACAATTTTGTTTCTCAAAGGGCGAATTATAATCATTTGGCAAAGGAAATTGTCATGGTAATTCATAAGCGGTAATACAGGATTTTTTAAATTCTGGGATATCCGATACCGACTTTGTTTCACCATAATTCATAACTAGCACTAACTCACCTGGTATCTTTGCAACTAAGAAACCGTACCTACACTTGAAAAAAAAACGGATCATACCCACTAATAACGAAAAAATTACTTTGTTTTATTTGTTCATGCACCAGCAATTTGGCCTGAGAAGCTAACAAAAATGATCGCACAAATCTACGTACCATGGCTGCTTGTGATGGTCACAGAGAAACAAACGAGAGTGGAGATGTTCCGCGACTGCACCTCCCAGACACAGTGAGGTTAGCTCGGCCTGCGCCCCTCGACTTCGCAGTCGCTGTTTTTTGCCCAAAGTTCTATTTAGCAGCTCCAGCTATAGCGGTGATCAAGAGGCGGGTCTCCAATGTGCAACCGCTTGCCAGGCCGCAATTGGTCTTAAGGGTTACAGTGTTTGCTCTTCCCACCCCTTGACTACAGTGTGCGAATCTGGGTGCCAAAAATCGACGCTCAGTGTTAAGGCGTTTTTTTTCGTGTATGTGAAAACAACCTGCGAACATGTCTTCAATCACCAATGTACCAGAGTTCGTTCTTCTTACTTACAGTAGCAGAGGATCAGTTTTCGGTGAACGATTTTTATTTGTACAGTGAAGGCTCTCAAATTTTTGGCTAGTTAGCACTGTCAATTTTTTTCACAACTCATTTATTCTACCAATGATAAGATACGGCTTTCTCAGTGTACGCAATGTTCGATTTGGAAAATTTGACATAAAAAAGATACAATTTGATCATTGAACGTATGCAAACATAAAACGGAATTGTTCATATTTTTATTTTCATTTAAGAACTATCATTGTATAGTAGATGATAAGATGTGCCCGATATGACAAAGAATAAAGAAATCCACTTAAGAAATATTGTTCTAATAAATTTCAGGAAGAAAAACAGTATGTATATTGTATCCGTTCTCAATGAAAAATTAGAAGGAATGGAAGCTGCAATACAGTTTTAGAACTATGTAAAGGTTCCAGGGTGCAAAACTAAGTTATTCTTCTTCAATAACAACGAAGCTACCAGTAATAATCTTACGACGAAATGAGTGCAAAGTCATAGCTATCAGCGACCATTCAGGCTACAGCTACCCATTCACTTCCGCATCGTGCCACAAAGTCGAGAAGTATAACGCGTAAAAAAAGCTACCCAAACAATGATGCATCAACTATAAGAACCTTTTCTTACTTCAGATTTTTTAAACTCTGCTAAATCGCAACATTTATTTAGGAACTTTGAACTTCTTACATGTTAATAAAAGTGAGAGATACAACGAGTGAAAATATTGAGAGGTATATTACTAAAACATTCCTTGGCACACCTGGGTATGTCAACCTTCACTCATCAACGCAGTGCAGCTGGCGGTATTGGAGATTAAGCGCATCTATGTATGCGTGTGAGAAAAAAAGTACTTTTCCAATACGTTCTCCGCAACAAAGTATCATTTCAGTAAATTAGATTGGGAAAATAGTTCAAAGTTAAATTAGAATGATATTCACATGTACTGTTTAGCTGAAGCCAAAAGGATGTGTAGAACCTCCAACGACAGGCTTTGTTTTGTGAAAAAACATGGTACTAAAGTTGCAATGTATTCGTTGTTTTTACAATTTTTATTTATCCTCGCTTCATTTTGTAGAATCAATAGATAATTATCGAAGTAAGTTAAACGCTATTATGAAATACCGTAGACTTGTACTAGAATTGTCGTAGGGAATATATTTATACTCCACATATGAATCATAATGTCATACGACTCAAAAAAAGTGTCTCATATGGTATATATATGGAACATACATTCGGGTGTTCGTTTAATGACAAATGAGAAGTATGAAAAATGCATCGTTTTTTCTCAATGACATCGAACTGCACAAGCCCAGTAGTAGTTTCCTAGTAACATAAATCCTTCTGACAAAATAACATTTGGACTTGCTACATTCTGCCCTACGTAGAAGTCAAAGAATCACGTGCAGGAGTTTATTTTCTTACCCACTAAGACGTGAGAGTACGCCCGCGATTTCTGAATAATTTTATACGACCAGTAACTGATTGTTTGTACAAAAGAATCGGAGCTTGAGTGACGTCATCTGGCACATCGTACCTATATGCCGGCACGTGGTCAGATAGACCTGACAGGTACGGCTGAATAGAAAGCTTCATTACATGAATTTTTGGTCTACGTACACACATAAAAGAGCTCGGAAGGCCCCATCACTTTTGAAACGAGTATTTATGATTAGTGCTTCATTCTAACCTGTCAACGTATTAACAAGATACTGAATAAGAGAGAGTGAAGGGAACACAAACATGAGCTATGGTAGTGGTCCAAGTAATGGCTTCTCCAACGTTAAAAACAACTTTTTTCATTTATTTTATTTATTCGCGTGCGTTTGAAAAAACAGTAAAACTTGGCCCTGCGTTCGATTTTATTTCAAAATCACCGCGTCTGAAAGAAAAAGGTCCAGCGGTGATAACCTCGTAGAACCCATGGCCGACATGACCGTACCGACTTCTTCGCTCAATTTTTACCAGTGTGACGCTCTCCCAGAGAAGCTTTTCATCCTTCAAGGCAACTTAATTCCTCAGCGTACGAATTTTCTGTTTTTATCAATGTTCAACTGATGAGCGTTTTGTTCCGTTTTTTTGAGTGCGTTGGGAGAGACACCGCTAGCGAGCCCAAATATGATGTGGAGTCTCTAGGCCAGCCTACGTATAAAGAGAAGTAACAGTTTTAAGTTATTTGGCAATGGTGTGTGCAAGACATTTGAGCTACTAAACAACTCAAAGAGTGACATTGCTTTTAGTTTTAGTCACATTGAGTTTTTCTGACCCCCGTCATTGTTAACGTGTCACTTCATTTTTTTGGTTCAGGGAAGTCATTTTTTCTCAATTGAATCACTGGTGGGAAATCATTCACTCGAGAGTTTCAGAAGAGTCAGACTTCGCTAGAAATGTAGTTTGCGAGTAACGTGATGAAGGTAAGTCGTACGTCTACTGCTAAATATATCATATCAGGGACGGTGGGATTATTTCTTTCTAAGGTTACAGCTCCAACAAGGTTTGACATATTCTTAAATACCACTGAATATTGCTTCAAATACTATTCAATCTTCGATACGTTGAAGCTAAAATATAACAAACATGATTAATGTTCTGCTTTAAATATCTCATTTAATCCTTTTATTCATAGGATTTTTCTCGCCATTTATCTTTTCTCAAAAAGTTTATTCTCGGTTCAATGGTTGCAAGCTTTAAGTATTGAAATCATGATTTATTTTCTAAATGTTCTCGACCCTGCAATGTCGTCAATCTAAAGTGTATGTTTCAACATATGACACACATGTAAAAACAAGTCAGAAATAATTAGACCAACAACAATTTTTTCAAACAGATTAAGTTCCACACTTCTTAAGCTGGAGAGGTGCCTGTTCGACCTCAACTGATATGTTTGTGCTAAGGCTGCTGACGTATCAGAACTCTAAAATGGGACGAACTTCTCAATACTAAAATAACTATCAGATCACCTGAGCCAGCACCAGATCCCGATCGAGCAGGTGAGAAGTTGGTGAAGTCTATTACTACTAAGCTAGCATCCCCCCCCACTATGTCTCTGCCCTCACCTAGCGGCTTTCTCTCAAGCCTTCTTTTGTCAACACAGCGCAAGGAAGAGAAGTCGCCGCGGGTATTTTGGGTGAGCTACCCTCGACAATCGTCTCAGAGAGTTCAGCGTTGGTTAACTATTCTTCTGACCTCACCGTTGATATTCTGCTTTTGCGTAACGGGTTGAAACACCTAAATAGGATTTTTTGGCTTTGTCAGATTCATATGAATCGTTTTGATTAGGGCGATATGATAAATGATCGTTGTTTGCATAAATGTCAGATTGCATAAATGTATCGATGCTTTTGTAAGACAAATACAACCCATAAGACTTGTTGAAAATATCTACAGCATATATGTAAATACATTCTACATACGTACTATTCGCAAGAGACTCGCAAGGATAGAGGCAGCCCGTGTGGGTCATGTGCAAATTTTATTAATGTCAAATTTCACTCGTTTCATGTGGTACAAATTTATACCTAATTAAGAGGAGCTTCTCATTACTGATGGCGTAATAAATGCGGCTCTAGTTTTAATATTCACGTAAAACACTGCCAGAGTTAGGTTTTCTGCCGATACCTCAATCATTTCATTTTTGCACTGAAACACGGTGTATAATGAGGGACGCGTGGGGGATGTACTGGAAACATGTCCATGTATGTTTCTTTTTCAATATCTTAATAATAAATAGGATTCAAGATTTGTTTTGAACACTTGGGGTGTACTTTTCTCACGAACGGCACGAGGCATTGAGTTATATGCTTTAATACTGTTGTACTGAAAACTAAATCGCGATCTGGTTTTGGAATATTGGGGAGGTTTAAATTTAGTTTGATTCCTAGCCAAATATTCATGATGATCAGTTTGAGCAGAAACTTATAGTTTCAGGTCTTTATCGCCTTCATTGCTCAAATTTTTATTCATGAATATACAGAATTGGTAGAGATCAGGAAGCTTTAAATTTTTCAAATATTTATATGAATCATATAAATGAGCATTCTAGTCCAAATTTCTCATCGCTTTAATGACTCTTTTTTGTAGAGTAATAAGTGTGTTTGTTTTAATTTTATCAGTTCCATGCCATATTCTGTGCCATATACTCGTACATTTTTCAACGCTTCTGCAGCTAATATGTTTTTAACTTTCCTGAGAATCCCAATAGATTTCGATACCTTAACGTCAATGTATGATATATGCTCTTTAAAGGTCATGTTTTTATCGATGATTATTATCAGGAATTTTGATAAATTAGTTTGTTCAGTCAGACCATCACTGGTTTATGCACGGAAGACGTGCATTCCGTTTATAGAAGACTACATCTTCTTTGCTTGATCGATATTGATGCATTTTGAATTGGATTCAAGTTACATTGAGGCTTTTTGTTCCATTGATCCTATTTGCTGGTATAACTTTTGTAACATAGTTTCCACAATGATGAACTGCAGAGAGAGTGGTATGATCAAGGAGACGTCTAAATTTAAAGAACGTAGTGGTTTCAACAAAATCATTAATGAAAGTCAAAAACTAGAGAGGTCCCAACACAGATCCTTGGGGAACTCCATGACTTAAACCCAGGAGTTCTGATTGAGCATCACCGATCACAAAATATTTTTTAGCATCTGTCAGGTACGATCTAATATAAATTATGAGCAAACCTTTTATTTCCTTAGTAGTTGAGCCTCGAGAGAAAAATGCTGTGAACTACACAGTCAAAAGCTTCACGAAAATCGAAAAATACAGAAAATACAAGCTTTCCTTCATCGATAATTAATTAAGTAGAGACCTCGTAGGCAATCGAAGGCGGCGTGCATTGTTAATTTTTTGAACGGAAGCCATACTGTTTGTCATAGCGAAGTGCTTTCAGTTCAAATTAGGAGTACAGTTTTTTGTAAACAATTTTCTCAAATATTTTACTGAAGATTGAAGGGACAGAGATAGGTAGATCTATAATTATCGACAGAGGATCTCTCCCCCCTCTTGAAGATGACAGGCACTCAAGCAACTTTTAGAGAGCTTAGAAAAAGTTTCTATGCAAAAGAAGAGTTAATTATCATTGAATGAGCTGAGTTATTTAATCAGTAATGTATTTTAAAACTTTCGCTAGAAACAACTTCAATACGCATAATATTTTTTAAGTTATTTATGTTGTGGATCACAACGAAAGCATTAGTAGATAGATACGAAGAAGAGTGAGTTATTTTTTCATGAACATAGAATTTATTGTATTTAAAGGGCCGAGCAGAATTCGTGGTAATACTATAAGAAATGTTTTTACCAATGTTGACGAAAAAATTGTTGAAGAGATTTGCTGCGTCCTTCTGTCTGATATAAATTACACCATCCTGAGAAATAGATTCAGTTTTGTTTGTGGTGTAGTTTTTCGGTCGGTAAATTTAGAACCGTAGGTGCCACGTTTTCTTAATGTCATTTTTGAGTTAAGAAAATTTGAGTGTAAAATCATTTTCCTTTTAAATTTCCTTTGGATTTGTTAAAAAAATTGTAGATCTATTAACACGGCTGAAGTTTTTTCCCTTATGAAGTAGTACACAATATGCATGCCAGTTTTGAGTATTGATGATGATGTCTCGGGTAATCCAAGAATTTTTCTTGTTTTTTGACGCAATTGCGCGTGTGACGAGAGGAAGCTATGATTGTACGCAGAATTGATAAGATCATTTAGATTTAGCGAAGCATTGTCAATGTATGAGGCATAAATTATTTCTCTATTAATAAGTAGTGAGGAAATGGATTCCGTTATCATTGAGCGCATTGTTCGTAAGGTAGACTCATTCATTCTACGGTAATGATAAGTTTCAGCCTGCGTTTTATTGCGCGCCTTGAATGTGTTCTTTTTAACAAGAAGCACCGGAAAATGGTCGGATGAATCGGGAGTTGAAATTCTCGAGGAAAAGTCTGTTGGACTTGCTAAGAATAAATTATCAATTTCGGTAGTAGAGTCCAACGATACACGTGTAGACTTAGTGATTACTGGAAAACGTGATTTCGAGTGCATAGCATTAAAAAAAATTGGAGGTAAATTGTAGAGGAGGTCTCAAAATTGAGCAAATTGTAGCTGAAGTCACCACAGACTGCAATTTCGTCACATAGTGATTCATTGAACACAGATACACTGCGGTTGAGCGGATTCAAACAAGATAACTGATACACCGGAGGGAGCCTGTAGATAGTTCTTATATAATAACGCGCATGCCGCTTTTCCATAGTTCTATGAATAAAGTTTCGATGTGATCAAGAATTAACGGTGCACTTGGAACGACTTTAGAATCCATAAGTTTAAATATGCACGGAGTTATTCTTCCTCCCCGCTTGCGATTGCCTCGTAGTGAATGACAGCTGGTATAATTTTACGTATGAATTATATTTTTGGTGGGTCATCTAGCCACCTTGTAGTAAAGCTGATGATGTCACAATTTAGCTTTGAGATAGTACAATTTAATTCATCTTTTTTTTTTATAAAGCGATTTGCAATTCTAGGACAAGATAGAGAAATCATTGTAATTTGCATCTATTGATTCATTGACTTTTTGTTTGCCGGCACAGACACGGTTTCCAATACTGTTAAGGTTTGGGTATAGTGAGTTAAAATTATTAGTATTTCGATCGATATCAGCAAAAAATCCTTGTCATGATGAATCATATTACTTACATAGATTCCCAGAAGTTGGAAAATGAACGATTTTTAAACTATTTGGCTGAGAAAAATGTAGAAATGGTACTTAAAAATCACCTCAAAATTGACTCTTTAAAAAGGAGAAGAAATCAAGAATAATTCAGGTATTCCTAAATCTTGATCTAATCTCACAGAATATTGTAAAAAAGTGGCTAGTTATTTCTTCACTCTGATGGGTGCAGCCATCGGAATGACTAACAGAACAAATATAGGTATTAGTAATAAAATCATAGGCACAGAATTATGGTAGACTGTGCGTTGCACTGTCCAGCGGGAAAAAGTCGAGTCTCCATTGTTGTAATGAGTGTAAATTAGAACATCGAAATTTGATCAGACTTCAAACACGTTAAAAGAAATAGCTTCCATTAATTTTACGTGAATAGCTTAGAATTCGAAAAAAAGGCTTCGCCATAAAAAAATGTGAAACAAAAAATTGTCAATTTTACGGCCGCTGCTTGACAGTTTCGTCTTCTGTGACCTACGAGAAAATCTCGACGAATGTCAATGGCGGAATGCAAAACTACGAAGCAGGACGTCCTGGTGCTGAGCAACTACTAAGAATATGGCAATCGAAGCACGTGCGTTGCTCTGAAATAGACACCGTCGTTTGTGATGGAGCGACTGACAGCTTCTGCAGACACGCGGGCTTGCATGACGGCCGTTGGCGGCAGACGGCAGTAAACAACGAAATTGATAAATACATACACGTGTCTGGGGTCGTGTTCGGGTCCCCCATAGACAATTTGCAAAATTCCATTAGCATGAGCATTTTTTTGAACGATTTTGTCAAATTTGATGACTAAACGTGAGAATGCTTTACTAATGTAGCTTATCTACATTCTACTATTCGCTGAAATATATAATTCATTTGTTTTGTTAGCATTGCAGAAAATGTTCAGTAACATGGTAATCAGTGCCATGGTCAGAAAGTACTATGAGAGTATACTCTCCACTGTACGCTTTTCATTACTTCTTTGATCACTTTTCCTTTTCTTTTTTGGAGCGAGTTTAAGGGAAGACCTAAAATCACTAAAATGAATGAAACACAAAAAAATATGCATGCACGTGTTACATTTATGTTCTTAATTTATTCAACTGCTTACCTGTTCTTGTAAATGATCAACAGGGACCCAACAGGTCACTCACGATGTATTATTCAAAAAAATTCCATGAGCATTCGTTAACTAAACTTTCACTTTTGGTTAACGGGTTTTATTTTCACTTATAAGGAAACATACATGTGTACAGGGTATGGTATATTTCCGGTGTATATAGAAAATTAATGTCCATTAATAAAAAAGAATAAGTGTTCCCGTGGCCTTGAAAATCCGTACGTCCTACAATATACATAATTGTGTATACATTTACTCTTTAAAAATCTAGTTATAACTCTACGAGCGAGTGCTTCGACTAGTTGAAAACAAAGCCAGTTTAAAATTTCGTCTTCATTATGGTACTTTTCCTTCCATTAAAAATTGTCAGATGTGCTTTGGCACTTGAAAGACGGAAGTACGCCGGGCAGTTCACGCTGGGCAGAACTAAGCGAACTGACATGACAGTGTCGAAGAAATTGCAGCCAGAGGTGTCATCATTTGTCGAGGTGACTGCGTATTGGCTTGTCATTTGTCAGGAGCCCTTCGTTAGCCAGACATCCAAGGGGAGACGATTGTCATTAGCCAACTTGTGAAAAGGAAAAGAAGGTACGAGCAAATGCTTGCCTGCGTATGCGGGAGTGTCAAAAATTTATTCCGAGGTAAACAAACGGACATCGATCTTAAATTTATTCTATAGATCCCGTGCTTAAATCTTCTATGTTGCTATGCTTAGGTCAAGACTAATAACTTCGAAATCCTGATAAAAAATAGTTAAGGAAAAGTTTCCATTCTTTCTACATAAGAATTCAAATAAGATCGTTCTTCTTTTTGGTAGAACTCAAGTTAAACCCTTCCAATCACATAGATTTAAAGGCATGGTTTATTTATGATGTTTCACGCTTAACAAGATATATGAGATGTTTCTTCAATTTTTCTTTGATACCAAATGAAAATAATTAATATTCACCGTACATGATCTACGAAAAGATGTGAAACGTTGCGGACGACGTTCGTCTTCATCGAGACTTGCTGAAGAATAGATGAATAGCTGTCCATATTTTAGAGCATCACGTAGCCATCTAAGCTATGTTAACGGATGCAAACTACAAAGCTCAAGACACACAAGTTCTTTTCCAGAAAAAAAATTCAAATTTTACTCCGAAAGAATCAGTACACTCTCTCTTCCTCCCCGAAAAAACCCTCCAGAATCCTGCATACTCGCACTGAGCCCCAAGTTAATTCTCAAGGTACACACGAAAACTCTCTCAGCATTATTAAGAAGCATTGTTGTAGAGAAACAAAACCCATCGTTGCTAACACTGGTCTGCCAGTACCTTTACCACAGATCACTTACATAAGTAATTTCACTTACATGAGTGATCTGTGACCTTTACCGTACGTAACCCATGCTCTCAGCGAGGTGACGCGTTTTATGCGTCTTATGCATAACCCATCTCGTCTTATGCGTCATTTTGTGTCCGACGCTCTACCCGTGTAATCATCTTCTCTAATTGCTACTCGATCTGACAGGATGATTAAAGGAATATTTTCCGTGTGTCTCACTGTCTTCTCATTGAAATGACTTATTCTCTTCTCTGCTCCACGCTGCCATGTAGGGTACAGTTTCCGGCACCTCAAATTAAGGTCAACACTCAGTGATCTTCACCACCACACACAGCCGAACAGAAGAAATTGTGTTCGCTTAACTGGCACGGCAGACACGACCGCGTACTTGGCACACAGCCCGCACCTCGCCTTGTGCTTTTACAGTCAATTATTATCGAGCTTCTACGCAACGTTGCTTCAAACCTCCTTCCCAGGGTGGTCAAAGTCACTGAATTCACACGTACGATTGTGAAAAGTTATCGAACATCGATTGCTGCGCGGCGTAATGGGTAGTGAGCTTTTCTTTTCTCAAGGGCTCGATTTGTTCGATTTTCGAGCGTGGAAATAGGTTGATTTTTACATGGTCAATGATTGCTTCCCTTGGGAAAGAAAGATTAAATCTCCTATTCCCCACTGCACTCAGGAGCTCCATCGCTGATTATAAGGCATTTAAAACATAATAAGGTGAAACTCAACCTCAATGAAATAATGTTTCAATGAGGTTCCTGCCACCTACTACCTGATGCTCCACAGTATCTCCTGCCTGTTGAGGCAGGTACAGCGCGAAAACGACCGGACGACGCAGAGGTTTTTTTTCAACTGAAGTCATTTACGTTTGTCAAGATTCCTGTATTGTCTAAGCTGATAACATCATTAAATGCAAACTGCTGGTGACTGAATCTACGTAGAAGCCAATACAATTGAGAAAAGTGAATAAAATTGAAATATGTATGCATTTTAATAAAGCATAGTTCAAAAATCTAACCCCAAAAACCTTCATGATTACAAGTTTTAGGAGATCTATTAGTTCTCAGAACAAATAGAAAAAATGAATAGAATTTTAGTATGAAAAATCAGTAAGGTCCCACAATTACCTCTAAAATTGATCACTTGCTTAAAAGTTTGGAGGAGCCAGAAGATTTTTGCAACTGTAAATCAATCTGGTGAGCAGCTGTTGAGGCAGCTGCAATATAGCTGCTTATTCGCTTGCGCCGCCGCCGGTCTTGTTCATCAGCTGCACTGACTTTACAGCAGCAGCTGTGGCAAGTAGTAGCAGCAGCAGGTAGTAGCTGCAGCAAGTAGCGACAGCAGCAGGTCGTGGCAGCAGCAGGCATTAGCCGCTGTAGTAAGTTGTGGCAGCAGGAGGAAGGGGCAGCAGGTAGTGGCAGCAGCAGATAGTAGCAGCAGCAGCAAGTAGTGGCAGCAGCAGGTAATGGTAACAGCAGGGAGTGGTAGCACCAGATAGTGGCAGCAGCAGGTAGTGGTAACAGCAGATAGTGGCAGCCGTAGCTAGTTGCACGAGCAGATAATACACTTCGTTAAAGTTGCGGTAGGACTTGACAACTGGAAAAGCGTAGTTTGATGCTGCAGAAACATACATCGCTCAGATAAATTTCGACACACACGGGTATGCTAGCTGTCTCTGGTTCGCTCGATCTTGCAGTGGAAGGCGCCGTGTAAGGGTGTGCGTGACAAAGTGATTCTTTGTGGAATCAGTGCTTCGAGTGTACTCTTCGTAGCTTATTTTAATTTCAGCTAATAGATCAGTTAATTTGTTCAAAATTACGTTGAAGTACTCACGCACATAACTAAAGTATTCTGATGTACAAAACCTGCAACGACAGGTTATGTTTACTAAGATAGCACTTAGTGCCGAAGATTTAAAAGAGTTGTCCTAATTAAAAAGTTGCGTTCATTCTCAGTACTTCCGTAAAACTAATGAGTTGCTGGAGTTAGTTAAATTTTCGGATGAAATACCGTAGACTTGCACTGGGTGTGTCAACATTAACACAGTCACACCCACTCACGTACGTCTTAATGTCGCTGGAAAGTGAATTGCTATACAGTCATGGCGAGCATTTGTGTGTCGCTTTAGTGACAAGCGTTGAATGCACGTGAGAGTCAAAAATCCATCACGTTCTTCCACATTTAATTTTAAGGCTGTAATTTTCAACGTAACTTCCACCCGTAATTTTAAGGTTGTGGTCTTACTGATCACAATCAGAAGTTTCACTTGACTTTCACATTTTAATTTTATGGCTGTAATTTGTAATTTTACTGATTGAAAACCCGATGTACAATGCTCTGTATGTGAACCAGATCGAATAAAAAAATTTTTTTTTTCTTTCTGTGTAGAGGGTATAAAAATTATTGTGCGTAAACTATAAACGTTAGGAAAACATGGAGAATTGAACTGAAACATGAGATTCTGAAGTTTTATTCTGACGATTAAGTATAGATCATAAATTTTTCCGAAAACCCTTGTTATTGATTAATGTGTGCTCTTTCTGTTGTGATGTTCATCACTTTAACATCTTACGAGTTCTGACTCGGATTTTTTCTAATTATATTTCGTTTTAATTTGTGGCAGGTACTAGGAAATACAATGAGAACTTTTCCATTCAAGTATTTCCAGCAAAAAATTATGAGCATTTCGATAACTTCAGAGCCTCTGAGCTGAACAAATAACAAAGCCGTTGAGAAAACACGTATTTTCTCGCCCAAAAATTAAATTCATCTGAATTATAGAGCAAAGGATATGGCATATAAGTGAGACTACAGTTTAATAATCATCCCTTAGGTGTTCGTTCATTAAATATCGTAAAATTTATTTCCATGGTTCATAGCGAACAACATTAACATATAGATTTCTTACTTAGTTTTATAATTTTATTACAATATTAAAGTCTGGGATATTTAGTAAATGCTTTGTTATTGATCATAGTGTAGTAACACTTTTAGCGACACAATACAGGGTGAGAGGGCTGAGAACATATCGTTTTCAGTTTATTGCACACATTTATTATGTTATATTTTATTTCAGACAACCCATTTAAATTAAGATGTTAACCCAAGAAGTAAAAAGTAGCCATAGGAGCTTTAACTGCGATTATGATGGTTTTAGGGAGTTGTGAGTAGTGAAGGTCACGTCATGCCACCTTACATTTCTCCACAAGGTCGTAGGGTTAGTGCTGCTGGGTACATTGATGTTCTAAAAACGGTTGTTAAGTCTTGGATAGAGAAAGTATCCAATGAAAGGTCATACGTCTTTCAGCTAGACTCAGCACCTTCTCACGAAGCCACGTGACCTCAGATTAGTTATCAGGGAATTTTTACGATTATTAATCGATATCCTCAATGTACCATAGCTTCATCGAAAGCAGGCATAGTTAAGGTGATGTCAACGGTTTCGAATCCGTACAGAAGCAGTCATTGAAGCCAAAGGTGCTTCATAGAATCATTTGATAAAGAACTATCATCAAGGACATCGTACAAATTTGAGCTAAGTAAATACATTATTTAATAAAATATTATTGCTTATTTAATATTTTAAAAGTGTCCTCGATTCGAGGATACGAAGAGAAGGATACTTTTCGTATCCTCGAGTCTCAGTACATTCACAAGTTAAAGTCATACCTGAATGAAATGCTGAGTGCATACCCTCTTGAAATGCCCATCAGCTAAGCTCTGTCTGAGTTTTAATCGCCATAGTATTATTGTTTTCATTTATTGTTGTAATTAATTCCTTTTTTTCATATTTGAGTTTCATTCCTTGTGTTCCGAATCCCTATCATCAAATACATATTTTCTTATGTTCATTTCAGATTCTTTTTTGAAATGAGCTTAGAGCTCGAGACGTTCAAATTAAAATGTTTTCAAGCTATCTCTTCTCAACCACCTATATTATCGACTTGTTTCACAAAAAAATAGTTCCTAAATTATTCATGACTGCAACTGAGTGGCTCGCTTATCAACTGTATGATGTAAATGCAAATTAATGTAATTATTTCTGTTACTAATAACATAATTCTTGTTTTTCCATTTAACTACCTCATTAGAGTATCGCCCTTGATATTCATTTCATGTAATTTTTTTATAATAATATTGCTATATTTTTCTTCAATTCGAATTTTATTTATTTTCTCATCGAAGTAGATCACCCTATATTTTTGCTTATGAAAATGTAGACCCTAAAATTACGTTTTTTATGGACTGTTAAAAAACTACATTTTCAGGTATTCTAAAATATTCTGTGCAGAATCATTATTGTTCTTTTGAACATAATTTAGGTGCACTGAGAATTTATGCACAAGTTTTGAATAAAAATTTTAAACATAAATTATATTCAATATTCACCTACTGTTTATTATTCAATATACGCATACAGAATCTAAAGCCCCCACAATTTCATATCCTAATATAATTTAATATTTCTATCGTAATTAATTTAAATTTTACTACATTAATATCATTTACCATTCTTAGGTCTTCTATTCCATTGTTTTTTAGTTTTACATTCTATTTTTACTCGCATTTTTTGTTATTTTACAGCAGTTTTTCTATTCCCATAGCTCTTCCGAAGTTTTCTCTCATAATTGACTCCAACTAAATATCTGTAGCTGGAGCAGAGATCTTCGGATCTGCACGCATATACCACGGACAAAAAATGTCTTAAATTACCATCCACCGCACTTTATTATATTGATTCATCATCAACTATCTAGAAATAAAGGTCTTTTCGGCTGGCTATGGGATATCACATATAGTTCTCATCAAATGGAAATTTCAATCACGAATTGAAAGTAAGCTCAGGGGGCGATTACATTGGTTGCCCACAATTCTTCATAACCCTTTTCACGAATATAAAGAATTTATTTCATAGATTTTTCATTATTTCAAATTTAAGCGTATTTCCAGCAAATAATGTGAACTACTGTGGGACTACATATAAGCCTGCATGAAGAACTCTGTTCCGTATATCTTTGGCAAGTTTGAGAACATTAGCAAATTTCAAATAGTTAACAAAACCAATAAGTAATAGCACCATGGAGCTCTGAAGCAATAAAGCCCCTCTGAAGGGATAGACAAAAAGATAAAAAGAAAGGAAAATCGTTTATTCTAAAATCATTCACATACAAATCACGGAATCCGTCGGGTTTTCAAACAGTAAAAAGACTACAACCTTAAACCATCACCTTAAAAGTTGTGACCTTTAAAAAGTGGCATTCGACTAGTCTTTGTCCTAAAACAACATGCACTCGGCTGTTGAAATAATAACTTGAATTTTTGAGAGGTTGAATTTAGCTTCTAAAATATTTTTATAACCTTCTAGGTTTAGCATATGCTTTTCTTACCCTCGAGCAAGACTCACTTTTTTCGTAAAATAATCCACCTAAGTCTTTCCACTCCATAATCGCCTCTTCGTTTGATCTAGTGAACGTCTACGTTTCTTGTTGCAAAGGTTCCAGTTAGGTGTTAAGGATTGACTTTTAAATTTCAACCCAATACGTACCAAATTTTGATGTCCACCGCAGCGTTGCTGTAAGTCTACTTAAAAGAAATGTCCTCTAACGAAGCACAGCTACCAAAACCGATGCTGTTAGTGCCTTCGAAGAACTACATACATCTACAGTATAAGAGCGAAAGTTGAAAGACTCTCAGGTTCCATTGTTAGG
>VOMN01095494.1:0-11546 GCA_014899125.1 Orchestia grillus
TTCATCATAAGTAACCTGGACTTAGAACCGTCACTTCGTTCGATGAACTGAAATGATACTGGTTGCGTGCGCGTTAGGTCGTCCTCGTCACCAGCCCAGCAGCTGAGATGTTTGTTGCTCATTGGGCCGGCCCTGTCGACAGCCCAGCAGCTGAGATGTTTGTTGCTCATTGGGGCGGCCCTGTCGACAGCCCAGCAGCTGATACGTTTGTTGCTCATTGGGCCGGCCCTGTCGACAGCCCAGCAGCTGCTCTCCAAAAATTGAATGTGTGGTGCAAAGAGCGCTGCCTCGTTCGTCACTGTCGATGGCTTGCTACAAGCCGCATAATAATTTGAAACCTTTCGTTCTTAAGCAACTGTATTTTGTTCCAGTATTTGTGCATCAAGTTGAGACCCCGCGACTTCAAATTGTGGCAGGTTTAACATCGAACCTCTTTGCTGAACGGAGAGGCTTGTACTTTTGTCTTCATTAGGGTGGTGTTGTAGTAGGCCTACGTGGATGTGGCGCTCATACATCATGTATGTGTTGTTGGGCCCGACTTCTCGCTTTGCCTCGCGCTTATCTCGTTTATCTCTCGTGTGTGTTGAGTTGGGCCTCGGCTGAACAGCTCGTCCGTTGAGGCGTGAGCAGGGGCTGGGCAGCGGCTCACGTGAGGCTGTGGGGCGCCTGCGGGGGGTGGCAGCCAATACCTTTGGTGACCATTGTGTTGTGTGGCTGGGCCAGAGGCATCCCGGTGTGTGGCACGTGTCACTTCAGTTCACGAATAGACTCGCCACCTGAAGTCACGCTGCAGTGGCCCTTTACGGTCCCATGCTCAGGTTGGCTGACGTGTCGCACCGCCGCTCTGCCAGCGGCAGCTTCCACGACTCTTCGGCAGCAGGAAAGTGTTGCTGCTGCCCCTTCTCATTTTCAGGATATGACTGAAATAGATTACCGAAGTAATCTAAATAGATTTATTCCTAAAACAACATGAAAACCAATTCAGTTGGACAATTTTAATGGTGCTCTCCTCGTGTGTCACGATATTCCATGACTCGATAATTCTGAGAGAAATCATGTATTGTGCTGTGCGCGGCACCCGCGTGCGCTCGGGTCAGGAGACCTCGGTGCGGCGTTGCTGAGCTACGCGGGCCTCTCACTGCCGCAGCCTTGAGCTGCGAGCGGCGAGCTGCTCGGTGCGGGGCTCGCTGCTGCTTGGCGCTTGTAGGCCGCTAATGGGGCCAATTATTGCTGTTCTCGTCACCCAATGGTGTCTTCTGTCGTCAATCTTAGTAACTTTCGGGAACGAAAGTACTTGCTATATAGGATGTATCACTTCGTGTGTCTACGTGGTGCTATTAGGCAGATGAACACACTCGCAGTGCTACCATAGACTCGAGTTATGCCTAGTTGGATGTATAGCAAGGTACGAGGGTAGATGATATGGCAGAGAAAAAAGCGTCCTTTAGATAATTTGATAAGGTAATTTGACAATATCAACTGATATCTCGTTGTGAATATTGGGTTACTGAATGTTTTCTGTTCCGATGGATAGTTCAAAATGGGACGCAGTGTTCCTTGTATTCGTTGCATTCTCAGAACAGTGTTGGCTACCCATCTCCAATTACTTCTTAGATGGTAAAATTCATGTGCGTTTTCTACGGCGCGTTTTACTGTCTATCGGTTGTACATCAATGTTGAGGCTGGTGGCTTGGATACGTTATCTGAGGCGTACATCACCTGAGCGGCGCAGGGTCAGTCGCCCGTTACGTCCTACTGCAGCAGGACCTCATTCTGCTCCTCTCGCCCGCCCATTGTTAGTGACGCGCCTCGGGCAGCGAGTTAGCGCCTGTTGCGAGGTGCAAGTGTGGTTTCGAGCATTTTGCTCTGTTTAGGTACGATGGCGCCATTAGTGAAAGCTTGTGCCAAAACTCCTTTAGGTGATTATGGAGTCGTTACAGATACAGTCGCTAGTTCGGTCGTATTCAGGGAGAGCGGCTGTGTGGACGGTGCTGCACCGTGCTGCTCTTCCTTGCGAAGCGCGCACCCGAGATATTGCCGCCCAGAAAACGGAAACCGCTAAGTTTACAGTAAAATCGTCTAGAAATATTGCTTCAGTGACTCTGTAGCTTCAGCTTTTGTGCTATATTGAATGTCGAGGCGTGCGCCACACCGTTCCACCCTCAAGAGCTCTGTTATGTAGTGCAGCTTTTGCTAAAAATTTTGTGCTTGTGGCAGCTTAAGAGTCGTACCAAACCTTCCATGGCCACACATTTGTGTCTTCTGAAAACGCAATAGTTTTTAATGGCGCAAATACATTTTAATTTTGGCCCAGTTACAGCAAGCTGGATGCACTACATGCAGTTGGACCCTCCATGGCCCAAAGGGAAAGGCTGACAACCCCTCTGAGGGTGATGAGGCGCAGCTTCAGAACCTCTGGTGCTGTAGCGCGTGGATCCTGTCGACTGCTGCCATTCGTGTTCCTGGCGCTTGGATTGCAGAGGTCGTGAGCACTCGTCAAAGTACGTTTTAGGGACCACCGAAACACCGTTTTTAGGAGAACGCTCTGTCCGAAAAATGGTGTTGTCTGAAGTTCAGTGTTTGCTGCCACTTCTTTTACATACGGTAATTTAGGAAAGTTGCGTCAATGACTTACTTGGTAATGGCATTGAAGTTTCCCGTAAACATGATTTAAAGACGAATGGCTATTGCATCACAACGCTGCTATTAATGCAGACTAGATGTTGCTTGCGCGAGCTTCTAATTTATCCTAGTGTTGACGGCAGGTGCTGACAGGCCGGCGGCAGTGTGGGTCTACCATGTCATAGTGTTCACAATATGCTCGACGCATAGATTAGTTGGCGGGCTGTGGTAGAAGTCGTCGCCCATCACGTAAGAATTACTCAGAGCCAGAGGGTGGACAGCAGCCGTTCTGATCGGGCGTCGTAGGCTTGCCTCAGGCCGACTTGGCTGGCGTGCCACGGGGGTTGTGCTGCTGCACACGACACACAACACGAGCCTCACACGACACACACAAACGCACACACACAACATCAGCCTCACACGACATACACACAAAGCGAGCCTGTCATCTCGGTCTATTTATAAGCCCAGGCAATTTGGGACCTGCACCGCCCTATTCCTTTTTCATTATTCTCATGTTATTTAATTCTCGTCGAAAAGCAATTGTTCTTGCTGTATCTGGTCGTGGGTTAGTTCTAGGTACCATTTGGTGCAGAAATCATGCCTTCATTGCCATGAAAATTATAATTCTTTGTTATGTTGCGGGTGCCCTTTTGCCTTGTCGCTGATGTCTTTTAACGGCAACATTTCGTGCATGAACCGGGTCCTAACGATGGTCTCACTGCAGCACAGCTACCGCTAGGAGCGTGGGGCGGACCCGGATCACTTGTAAACGGCGGCGCATTTTGCCTCCCGAATGGTGGCAAGCGGCGGGCTGGGCAGTGCCGCCCCTGCCCAGCCCGCCGCTTGTCAGTCCAGGTGGTGTTCTCAGGAGCACAAACCTGCGTGCTGTGTTGCTCTGACTCCTGCCGCTCGTGGCGCTCAACTACCGCTATGGAGTTATGCGGGTTGTGTTAATGCTGTGTGACTTCAGGTGAAGAGTCTTTTCCCATGCTCTCTACCCTGTGGCCAGCCTTCCTCCTGCTGCACCAAGACCTGGCTAGGTGGGAACCCGCATCTTGTGCACTGTTCTCTGCGCCGCTGGTGAGGGAGGGCCTCGGATGCTCGGCAATGAAGCGTGCTAGCCCCTCCATGTCCATTCCCAAGGGAAGTCCGCCGAGTCTCATTTAAATAAACACACTTCGTGTGGAATGTACTCAAATGCATAAAATATTTTTACCTGAATTCGTGTGAGTCGAGTTCGTGTTAAAAGTTACCACGTTAAACTATGAAGTATATATTGAGATGAATCCGATTGGAATTATTGTATACCAATTTGAAATTCAAAGTAATTTTAAATTATTATCCCGATAAGAAAAATATCACATTCGCATGAAAAATCTGAACATTAGACTTCGTAAAATTATTATGCGACCTAATGCGCTGGAAGAAATTTCATTTCTTCCGTACGATAGAACGGTGCAGGAGTCGCGGCTCGGTGCCTCCCTGGCACTGTCGTGGGCGCCGCCCGCTCGTGTCGGGTGGCCTACCACTCCTAGAGCTGGTTGGGAGGTACCCATCCTTAATGTTTCAATTTACTTGCCATAGGAAAGTTTTCAATATTAATTTTCAATAACATAAGCATCTCAACGGACCTAGATCTTCCGTATGTATAATTATCACGAATTTAGTATTGATCGAATGAGTAAAATAATGATGAAAATTTTGGGAAATGTTTAAAAACATTATTTCCTTTGAAATTTATTGTATATCAATTTTGAGTAATCCTTGTGTTGATGTATGTTCATTCAAATTTGACTTATTTTATTGTGAAAAATATTTATTTTGAATCGAACCTTGAGTTCTTTCAATTGAAAGTTACTAATTTAAATTCGAACTTCACTTACAATGGACGCTACACCGGCACAACGCAGGCGGATCTTGTCACTGGACGCTACACCGGCACAGCGCAGGTGGATCTTGTCACTGGACGCTACACCGGCACAGCGGAGCAGCGCGGGGCCCGCGATGTGCTCTGCAGCACCTTGAGAACGCCGGTCCCGAGCTGCCCGCGAGCACTGCTCCGAACTTCCTCTCTGAGGACACGTCCAGCGTTTTCTTTGCGTTGGTGGTCTCGGCGAACTTGGTGTTGTGTTGTGATGATGAGCCAGATGAACTCGAGGTCACTTGCTGGCGTCGTGAAGTTGCACCTGGCGAGGCGCGAGGGCAGGGGCCGTGACGTCACTGCCTGCCCGGTTACTACCGCCTTCTGATGCCTGGATACCCGTCGCTGAGGTGCGCTATAGTGCGTGCTTTCACCACACCTGTGATGCTATTGAGCTTGTGTCATGGCGTTCGGACCGTGGACTTGGACTTGGTTTTCAGCCTCCAGACCTTCAACCAGTCCCTCATATTCGGTCACTCGAACACGTCACGCTCGTTTGTTCATGGATGAAAGCCGATCCTAAGTTCAAGTTGAACGAGGGCGCAATATTGACCTGCGTATTTTGATCCTTCTAATGAGCTTCATCTCCTCCTTTGCTTTCCTTCTGCATCCGAGTGGGTAACATTCGCGCATGCTTTTCGAGGTGAGCTCTCCCTAGTGGCCTGGTAGTCGCACACGGGTTACTTCTCGCAGTGAATTTCGGTTAGTGCCAGAGCCGTCGGAGTCCTTCCTAGAGAACTAATGCGGACTATCCTGCTCGTGTATTTTTATTAGACTTTTCCTTTTGCAAAATGCTCTATTTATCAATGCTGAAAATACAGCTTATGGATGATTTAAAGTAAAAAACCTTGTAGTAAGTAGTGCATTTCTGGTTGGATTTTTCAGAACTGGTAGCTGAAAAACAATACGATATTTTTAAGTGCCACACTCATGTTTCGTTTCCATGGAGACGAGCAGCTGTGAGCTCCCCGTCACGCATGTGTTTCTTTGTCCTTGATTTGTCTTATGTCACACGAGTGTGGCAGTAGCGCGCGACCTTGGCAACACGCGGGTGGTCAGCTTGACAACGCCTCACCTGCTTCACGTGTGCTCTTTTGTGCCTGCTCTCTTTTCTTATTCCTATACTTAACTCTTTAAGATTCTGTTCATACTTGCTTTTCTCTGTTTTTCTTGTATCTTTCCTACATATAATTATGTGCACACTTGCCACTGTTGACTGGGTTGGCGTAAGAGGCACAAAACGTTCTCGACGGCTGGATTTGGGAATAGACCGATTTGTTGTGAACGGGTTGGTGCGCCCTGGCGATCTGAGGGGCGTTTTTCATTTTCTGTTTTGGTTAGTATGTGTCGCTCAGTATGCTAGTTTTCGAGATGCATTCTAGCTTTAGTTGGATGAAGAGCGTGATGTGAATACGGGCTGTGTGGTCTTGTAAAGTACGTGTGTCGGTGCTCGGCGCCACCCGTAGATCTCGGCCTGCCTCTCACACGAGTGACATGTAATCCGTGAGGTGTAAAGGTACCCTCGACCTCCGAGCGTGGTAGGCAAAGCTGGGTGTCTTCAGTACCTCAGTCGTCCAGCTAATTCGTTTCCAGAGGGGACTTTCGCTGTGAGTATAAACGCATCGGTATCACATTGTGACACAAAACACCAGATTACTTAGGCAACACAAACGTGTGAGCAAATGCTGAACTAGGGTCGGTGACCGGTCTTGGGTCTGAATCAGCGCATGCTTGTAAAAGAGTTGAGGGGAGGTAACCTGAAGGTAAAAGCCTGACTCTTGCCTGCAAAAATTGTCAGTCGCCGGCAGACGGTCGATAAGTGAGGAACTGTCAAAAATTATAAACGTGAACAATTCTATAACAGAAAGTCTTGTATCGTGTTCAGCGATACTCTGAAATGATCCTAAGGATTCAACGCGTCTTCTGTCAGCTGATACGCGGCTATCTTTTAAACGGTCGTATCACTTCCGTATTGGTGTGATGCCCATAGCGTCATCACGGAAGTCTTGTTCAATGTAGCAGATCGTTTCCACTTGGAAATAGTCAAGCTCTGTACAAAATTGAATACAATAGGGTTATTGAAATTTCACATCATTTCCCCCAAAACGAGAAGCCCAGCCTATTGCCCGGGGATGAGTGAGTGGGTAGAGGTTGTGGCTCGCCTCCGTGCGTGCTCGACACGGCGCTTGCCTGGCTCTCCTCGTCCTTGCTCATGGCTTCACGCACCACCTCTTCTTTTGGCGTGCTTCAAGACACCTCGTATTTTATTAATGGAAGCTTTCTGTTGCTTTCCTATTGTTCTATTGCATTGTGCGTGCGAGCTAATTCATGTCTCTTCTGTTCCACGAATCATATTCAAATTCATAGAGAATTTCTCTAAACTAGACGTACAGATTGTAATGAATTACCCGTTTCCAAAATATATTCCAAGGAATGAGGCTCGATAATTTCTCAAAAATGTTTAACTGAGAGCAAAGCTAGCTCATATTTGATGCAAGCATGGGCCTTTCGTCCGTTCCACCGCTCAGAACGTTGACTGGGAAGACATTGGTGCCATTAACGCACTGCAGGCGGTGTTAGTGCCATTTCAAAGCGAAATTTTTACCCTTTGACTACGGAATTGCAGTTTTGACTAAGATTAAACGTGCAAAATTAGAAGAAGCTACTCGTACTTCTCCAATTTATATTGTCCAATTTTATGACTTATCTGTAAAATACACATCACTGACACGAAAGAGCATAAATTTTTAACAATTTTCATTTATTACTCGCGATGCACATTCCAAAGTAGATCCGTGAGTCGTGCAAGGCGGTAATACGGCATGTCGAGTTATATTTGGTCGAGGCTGTGCTGACGTCTGATCGAGTACGAAATGGACCGCGGCAACAAAGCCCATCGGCGGCGATGCCGTCGGCCGGCGGTGCCAGCTGCTGCTGACACGGTAGCGACTGTTGTGGAAACTGAACCAAGGGCAATCGTCGGAGCCGGAGCTGCTCTTGTTGCTTCTCAAGGCTTCGGAGTTTGCAAAGCTGCGGTTGGATTTTACCTAACCACTGGCTGCCTAAGATGTGTGAGCCATCCCTTCGCTGCCCACCACGTAGCCAACTGGAGGATGAACTGGCTCGTTGAGCCTCGCATGACTCCCAGCTACAGTTTCGGTGAGCCACCCTAACACTCCGGAGTGGGTCGTGTATGGTACACGCGATCATCTAACCTAATGTAACCAAAGCACTATCACGTATAAATACAAATTTTCGAGTTTTCGTCATATTTGGTATTCATCAATCGAATAAGCCAGTTCTGATTTGAAAGAAAATTAATAAAGTAACCAAATTTGTGAAACCAAAATCCATCATTTTTAAATTCACAGTAGAGATATTTGTCGACACGTAATTTTACGTGTGTGTAGAATCGTAGTCAAAGTGTTGAAGAACCTTTTACCATTCTCTTATTCTCGATGGTAGCGGAGAGTGAGTTACCTCCAGGCCTTGCACCAGCTCGGAGCGACTTGGTCTTTCGTTCGAGTGATAGGACTTTGGTACGAGGGCCGCCGTGTGTCTGGGCCGGTGATACCGATGCGCTCTCAGGGTTTGGTTTTGACAAAGGTGGCAAATTTTTTAGAAGTAACATTTTAGATGTAAAAGTGTGAAGCTTTTCAGTAGATACTCATGTCTGTATAACGTTGTATGTGTTTGGGATCTGTGCTGTGTCTGTTAGCTTCATGATATTTTCGTGATCGTGTGGACTTGGTAGTAGACGTATAGCTTTAATGCGATGTCGCTTACACGGATTATTTACTGGTGCCTTCCTAGTACGTCTGCTTCTTGTAAACCAAGTATAATTCTCAACTTGTAGAGCCTTCATGTAGAGTAGGAAACCCGATGTCTTGCAAGTGTGGTGCTTGGACTGGCGCGCGCCGTTCGCTCCAAGTCGGAGCTCCAGTCGGCTTGTGATATCCTGAGCCACTTCTGTGAGAACATTTTGTGTGCGCTACTTTTGGTGTTGGCCGTAAACTCGTGCTCAAGTGTTAATTATTCGTATCTCAACACGTGAATAAGTCCTTCTAATCTCGCCCCTCGAATTGAAAAGAATGTGTGTTGAATAGCAGCCTCTTCAGTACGGACATTTTATTAGGCAGTAATGGGAGGATGAGTAAGGGAGCTGGTGAATAGCAGGCCGCTTGCGACGTTCAGGGAACCTCTCGTAGGACCGAGCACCAGCTTGGCGCGTCCTGGAAGTCGGAGCGTCGCGAGACTCTCCTCTCTCGACAAATTGAGGCCAAGCATCTTTTGCAGGGGAAACCAATTGTTGACTCTACAAAATCTTGTTTATCGGATGATCTTAGCTGCTAGTTGCTTTATTTTCATAGGTATTTTATGTAAGATTAAATAAAATACAAGATTTTCATATTGATATGAGACGTCCGGGCACCGTAGCTGTTGCCGCGCACGTGCGCACCTCACACGTTGTGCTGTGCCTGTGTGGAGCTTTTGTGCGCACCTGCGCAACTTTTTCTCGGATTAGCGCTTGTGAAAGCAGGCCCTCGCTTTCTATGCTCCACTCCTAGCTGTGCGGGAGGCGTTTTCTCGCCTTCTTTTACTCGTCTCACCTCGCTCTACTACCACACAAGGCTAACAATTTTTCGTTTCTAATGCATTGTTTATTTTTCCTTTCGTGTCCCACTATTGGCCAGTTCTCGCCCGTATATCATTCCGCTCCCAATTTTACCGTCTGCTTCACTTTCTCCTGCGCCTTTGAGTCCGAGGAGGAGTTGAAGTGGGATAATCGCAGTGTGCCTTCACGTCCCCTGGCCTCTCCGGCCTCAGGCACGTCTGGGTGGCACTTCGCTGCCTGCGAACTCTTTGAGAGGCTCGTCCCTCGGGTGTTGTGTGGGGGCACGGCGCGTTATGGAGGCGCCCGTCTGAGGAGTCGCGGCAGTCGCTGTGTGCAGGGAAACCTGTGTCTGCTGTGCCGCTCCCCTCGCTTCCTGAGACGAAGGAAGGGCATATGGCACTGCTATGCAGCGCTATTCATGTTCGTCTCTCTTGATGGTCTTATTATATCTACTAACTATCCCTAAAATCAACGGCAACTGCTTTAATAATTTTTTTTATTGCTATTGCTGATCGGTGTCCGTTCGTTTGCCATGAGTACCTCGAGTGACTTTTCCTCGTCAATTCGAGCTCTTTGTTCTTTGTTGCATTGGTAGTGTGGGGCAGCATTTTGTGCCTTAAGTATTTTTCCCTCACTCTGGGTTGGGGCGTGCCCCGCACGCCTGCTGCAGGTGCTGCCACGAACAATATCCGTACTTGTGGGGCCCTCTAGTGCGATCCTCTAGCGTGTGGCGCGCCCGAGGTGAGTTCCTTAGATTACCGCCGCGTTGCACTTCCAAGACTCGCAGTAACGCCTGGATCCTACCGCACCACGTCCGTAGTATGTGCACACAACAAGCTGCCGCCATCTCGTGTGGCACCAGCTTAGTGGTGCGTTGCGTGCACGCTGTCACTGTCATACTTTCAAGTCGTCGCACCCATTCCATATTTTAGATGTATTTTCACAGATTTCGTTGTAATCTATTTAGTCTTTACTTCATTGTCCACAAATCTTCATTTTTAGTTTCATTTTTAAGTGTCTTCCTGTATTTTTGTTGTAGTTTCCTCGCTTTCTGTAAGTGTAGGTCGTCTACTCTAGCAGTGCGGCGCAGGCCGGAGCCGCCGCCGGCTGGTTTTTGCGGTCACTGACACGCGACACAAATAACAGTCTCGTGCCTCTCTGTCACTCCGCGTTATTGATCAACTAGTGGACGCGCCCTGCCAAAAATAGCGGGACAAATGATGTTAAATTCTTAAGATCTTAATTTTTGATGCTTGCCAAAGTTCTTCTCCGTTGTTCTGAAGTTACATGCAGGATACCCATGAGTTTACTCCTCGTGGGACCACTGCTTTCAGCAGCCGCCTAGCGTTCTGGTCTCTCGGTTGATGGCTGCTGCCTGCAAAGTTTGTTGCACTGTGTTGTTGTCTCTGTTGGGGACGCAAGCCGAGTGATGTCACTCGTGGTGCCTTGCAAGTTGTTCAGCACCACGTCTCGGATCACTCTGGTGGTTCCTCTTTGTTTGATGATATCGAGTGTAATCTTTGTTTCCTAAGGGAAGTGTTCTTCCCGAGGTATCGAACCCAGTGATTTTTGACTTGGAGGCAAGCATGTACGATATCGCCTGTGCTACGGAACCATGTTATTTCAATTCGTTTTTGTTGTTGTTGTAGGGTATTCGATTTACACATTACAAGGATGGCAACCGTACCCTTAACTCACACCACTCACGGCATGTCGCTCAACCGTGAAGTGAAAGTCACGAAAATTTGAACAATTTTTTTGTGTGTGAGTTAACTACCATTTACCACATTATTGCCACATGCTTGTTCACACGCTTTTCGGCTGCGCTTTTCGACGGTCCTATGGTGATTTGCTACTTGGACTCTCGTGTTGACTGCCGTCGCGGATGGTCGATTGAGGCGTCACTCCTGGGTCGAAGTCAAGAGTCGAAGTGTACAAATAAAAGTGTACAAGAGTCGAAGTGTGCAGTGATAGAAAGTGTGCTTGCGTAGGCATTGCTTGTGAAGTGAAAAGGTTTTAGGTTTCTACTAGGAGAGTCAAAGACAACACCTAGTGCAAAAGTGTTCACCAAACGTGTAAGTGCTTACACGTTTGGGACAAGTGGATGAAAACTCTGACAACCCGATTTACTGATAACCTCAAGACACATAAACAAGTGTATATTTTTGAGTATAAACTTGATCATAAATCAATACGCGAAAAATGTATGCGCTTCATGAATCAGCCCCGGGAAATACATCCTGCAGAATTTGCACAAAAATCATAAATGCCCCCTGCCTTCGCCGTGCTAAAGCTCACGCTCATATACATCTAATCTGTACAAAGTTACCGACATACAGTTTTTAAGATTTGGTATTAGCAGGGTTACGTATACATGTGAGCTGT
>VOMN01095501.1:0-19471 GCA_014899125.1 Orchestia grillus
GCAGAAGCATTAAAAATAATGTACACATCGTTAATTCATTCGTATTTGCAATATGGCATAAAAACCTGACATGGAACTAACAAAAACAAAGCGAACGTACTTTTTACGCTACAAAAGAGAATCATCAGAGCTGTGAGTAACTAGGAATATAATGCGCATACATATTTCTTATCACGATACTAAAGAGGGTACTATTCAATCGTAGTCTCATATACTAAAGACTGGTAAAAAAACCTTCATACTGCATGGAAGCAGAATAATTCAGAGTATATCATAGAATGCGATCTCAAATTAAATTGACATGAGTAAATTCCTAATTTAAAATCGTCTACTTATCTTCTTCGCTTAATAAATTGGACTTGATCAGTCGTGTGTTAGCTAAGTACAAGTGCATTTGGATATTTACATGTAAATGTACACTCAGCATAAGGTTCTGTAGGATGCCCTAGAAGTCATAGAACTTATTCGTGCCCACATGTAGCTATGTATAAAAAACTCTCCATTATAATGGTATGAGAAATCCATGCTCGTAATATCTTTAAATGACGCAACACTTATGCTAATGAATTATTTCAAATATGTTATTTATAATGAGCCTAATTCCGCTCTGCTTCCTATCCTACAATATTAACTGAACGAACATGACTTCATTTTTTGCGTACCGTGGAACCGACGAGCAGCACCAGAGAAATAATTCATGAACCAGTATGTCAAACTTATGATGCTTATGTAAGGCTTAGAATATTTATTTCTATCTTCCGGAAAGGTTAAGTTTAAATTTGACCCTGTGCTGGTACACGAAGTTTGACACGTAAAAGTATGAGATACGCAGGGGGCTAAAATCTAAAATCTACGAAGAATAATTACTCAGTGGAAAGTAACTAATCATCGTTGGTTGTGTTTCAGCCAAAATAGAATCTGACGTAAAATCCATAGAGTTCACGATAAACTTTGTCGAAGTACTTAAAAATTGATCGAAGGTGGAAATACCCTCTAGAACAAGTCGGTACGGTCAACGAAAGTTCCAGGAAATTTTCTTTCCCACCGGCGTAGGCAAAGCAGCACACTAGCGTCAAAGTCGTGCCTTCACAAGTTAGGCAGAGCCCGACCAAGGTAATTGTAAGAAACGGTTGCAATGCTGAAAGGACCACAAATATTGGGATTTGAACCTGTGGTGTGTTCAAGAAATAAAAGTATGCCAAGGGTTGGTCGAGTGGAGCCAAACGGACGACGGAGCCAGGTCGTCGTCTGCTGGTCCATGGCGCACTGGTTGTGTGATGGCCTCGTAACCAAGAGGACCTGGGTTCGAATCTCGGCTTAGGCGAGGCATTATCACGTAACCAGGGAGTACTTCCCTTGGGAAAGGAAGTTTAAACCACACATTCCTCACATCCCTCACCACGCCACTAGTTGTAAGGCATTGAATATCCAACGGGGAAACGTGTTGGAATTAATAGAGGTTCTTTGTTCTTTGCAGGTTCTGGCTTGCTACCACCCTGGCTGTGCCGTTGGCCTTCATTCTTGATTTTAATATATTTTTGACAGACTTCAATTATAAATATTAAGTTTCATGTAACTTATATGCGATTGTTCCTGCTAGATTTCATGATACCTTCAGCAATTGCATGTACTTAGGTAATAGCCAAATTATTTGTAATAATTCAAATAAGTAAATATACTTGTGTGAAATTTAATAGCCCATTAAATTAATGACTCGAATTAAAATTTTAAAACATTTTATTTTTATTTCTGTTCGATGTAGAGATAAAGTTTTTAAAATTTCTAACTATATATTTATTCTTCTAACTTGTATGCGACAGAGCACTGCATGCTTTCATGTTTCAATTTTAAGGCTTTAATTTTACTAATTGAAAACCAAATGTTATTAACTTTGTATGTAACTGATTGTAAAATAACCTATTTTTCTTCCTTTTATTTTGTAGGATTTAACTGAATCCTAATCATCTATACTCTCGAGTCTCGACTTCAGCTGCAATTGGTTCCAGAATTCGCACGTGTCGGAGGTGCATTGTACGTTACAATTAAAGATTCTGTACTCTGACGCTGTAATATTGTATGAATAAATCTTTAGTCGGTATTAATTTGTAATAAATCAGGTATGTAATATATGTGTTACGTTGTTGGTTTTATACTTTTAAACAGTTTAATGTATTTATTCCGGAAGTGGAAGGCTGAAAGTTGTTCAAGCATTGGGGCTCGGGTCGTAAAGTCGCTTGATCCTGATTTTGAGGTTATAATTTAAATATATTTTTTGTTCAAATTCCTTAATTAAGTGCCATTTTATTGAAGCTCTGAGTGTTATTTGTAGCAAAGTGATGTTATGCTCGGCTCATGAAATTTTTAAGTCTAGGATATGAAGGAAGATGACATGAAATTCTTATAATTTCTTTGGGAAACTGAAGCATTATTATTATAATTGGTATCAACTCAGGCTAACAGTAAGTAGACTTAATGAAAATTAATGAATGCAAGAGTACGAACTGTATCCTAATAAATATGATCCTAGCTAAGCAACTATAACCTCGCTCGTTTTAACCAGTCATAAACTCTAGTAAAGAATGTCAGTGTTTAGCTCATGTAAATGTTCAGAAGTGAATGATAAATGTTTGCCAGGTGAAGTAATTGTCATAGTCTAGCAATAGAAACATAGTTAACTGAAAATCTGTAATCAATTTAAGTAGACAATAGACCTAGGTTTTTTGAATTCTGTTGTATTAATGAATCAATTTCAATTAGTTAATTTTCACATTAAAAACCTCATCATAGAAACTTATTGGATGGAACTTTTCTAGTATATTTTAACCTGTGATTATAAACATGAAATTTGGAATGAATTATGGTTTGAGAATATTATATAATTGTATAACATGTTTTATGTACTACAATTAAGCTCTTTTATTTATGTGTAGAAGAACCTTGCCTAACCCAACTTAAACCTAACCTCGCTTAATTTAATTAACCTTTCTTTATTACAATTTTGGACTGCTAAAATGGCCAAAGTGTTGCCAAAATTTCTAGCCAAATATTGAACATAGTTCCCAAAATTTTAAAGTCAAGAAATATTTTGTTTCAGTGCATCGTCTTCTATGGGATGATCATTCTGAACTAGGCAGGTGTCTTGAATAGCACTGTGTAACACTATCTTTTTTTGCATATGATGTCTTCCAAAGAATCCATTATTTGATGTAAATTGCAGCTTGGGAACAGGAAGACCACATGACTATCTTGTAATTTGTTGAAATGAAGGCAAGTTTTGCTTCTAGTATTCTATCACCTTCATCAGATTGGCAAGCATGCCTTCGGATGCTAAGAAAAAAAGAGAGCAGAAGAAGAAAGCTGCATCAAAGGCATCTTCAAAACCAGCTGCAAATAAGGTAATTGATATGCTATTTAACTCTAAGTTCTTAAATAGACTAACATTTATACGGGTTGAACCTCTCAAGCCAACCTCTGAATTGAGACTGGTTAGACCATTTGCTCCATTGTGTCAGCATTAGCATTTCATCTACTTCAACTTTATGGACAATTTCTCTGTCAATAATATGCAGGACATTTGGACCATTTGCCCCATTGTGTCAGCATTAGCATTTCATCTGCTTCAACTTAATGGACAATTTCTCTGGCAATAATATGCAGGACTGTTGCAGGAACTGTAGTTAAAATGTGTTGCCAGACTGTAAATGTTGCTGAATAAAGGGATTCCAGGTTGGAAGTGTTGGTGATTGAGGGGATGCTAAATTGTAAATGTTGTTGAATGTCAATGAGGGGATGCTGAATGAAGGGATACCAAATTGTAAGTGTTGCTGAATGTGAATGGATTCCAAATTGCAAGTGTTGCTGAATGAGGGGATGCTGGATTGTGGGTATTGCTGAATGAAGGGATGCTGGATTGTGGGTGTTGCTGAATGGATTCCAAATTTAGTAATTTTAACTTGAGTGTGATGGTAAATAATGCATATCTCCATTTTTTATTACAAATTGCTGATATCTTATTGTGCTTGTAGGTTGGTTTCTGGGAAGCTTTGCTCTTTGTTTGGAAATATGAACCAGAAATAAAGTAAACATTTAATTGCAAATGTTTAGAATTATTTTCTTATCACCAGTGCTGAAATGGTAGAAAAGAAATAAAAATTTTCAAATGGTAAAATACTAGAGAAATTAGTCAAGAGTAAATAAATAACTTTATAATCTAAGAATCAAAACCTATCGCTTAATTGCCAGGGTTAAAGAGTTGGCTCTAAGTAATCTCTCAGAACTCTGATCATTATGAATTTTTTTTTTAGTTCTGGTTTGCCAGTAAGTATGAAAAGAAATTCTAAAATTTTCAAATCCAATTCATCTTGAGCTTTGCATGTAATTAAAAAGTTAGTTTAACAGGATGATTTAATTTATTAAAGTGATAGATGAACACTGACTGTTGGGAGGAAAATGGATGGCCAGATCTGAGACCTACCCAAGTGTTGGCTGTGACGTATGCATTGTGGCACGCTGGTGCTCCCTACATGCCATGGCTAGCAGCATTCACAAAAATAATAGGTACAACAGCTAGTCAGAATTTCATTTAAATCCTTCTTTCAGCTAAGAATTATCTTAATTTTAAAATTGTTCTCATTTATCACCTTCACATTAATTAATACATTGACTGTGATGTGGCCGACCACTGACTCATTTTGCCACTAGAAAAATAGCATCATCATAACCAATGTGTTAAAGTAAGACTGTTTGACTAATGCTAAGAAAAGCTGTATGGTTAAACATCTTGCGGTTTGAATTATTGAATTTTGAAACCATTGTTCCTGTTTTGTGCTGCCATGTACTCTGAAATTGTAATTAAAGATAAAACTGCAGACAAGAATTGAACAAGGAAAGCTGAATGTACTCGACTGAAAGTGGAAATCTGTTTGTTCAGTTCTCTCATTTTTGGGGCAAAAGTTCTTGCACAATGCCTCACTGCTTGAGATGTGCTGTGTGTGGTACAGGGTGTTGGTGTATTTCATTTTTGAAATAAAGACTTGTTAGAAAATTTATTATATTATATAATGCAAAAATTCTAAAGAATATAAATGTGATTGCCTTCCTGTGATAGGTTGACCAGTGAACATTGCAGGCAATTTTTGCAAGTTACCTGGTGGCTGCACAATTAGCTGAAAAAACTAATTAGAGAGGCATATTATTTTAGAATTTTCATGAATATTACTGTGAATCTGCTCTGCATCTCATCTGGTCCAATACCCCACTCGTACAACAGCAGTACGTTTCTCAAGATTTTCCACATCGGTATATCTCCTTCTGATGGATGATTTTTCTTTCAGAAGTGATGGTCTTGTCATATTTGTGCAGCAATTTTTGTGTTTGTGTTACATTGAGTTGCTTTGGTGAATGTAAATTGCCTACTTATTTTGCCTGGAAAGTGTTGGCTGCTGCACATCTGATACAACATTACTCTTTTTTTTCATTTCTTGCTTTCAAGATCTTCCCTGGCTGCTTCACTTCATATTTGCCATTGCTGGAGTCACTAAATAAAGATTATACAGTTTTGCTGTTTGGGTCCCTTGCATGAAATCAGGAATCATTTTGAAGTTGAGCTCTAGATGATTATGAGGACTGCTAAACAGTGCACAAGCCGTCCATTCAGTCTTGTATACCTGGCTTGGTCTGTCACTTGACTGTCTGGGCACAAATGTGATATAATCCTTGTTCTCCCATGCACAAGTGTGTCTTTCCTGCTCTGCCCTCAGCTGCTGGGTGGTCCCCACGTGCTTTTCAAATTTTGTCATGGAGCATCTGTGGGCCAAATATTGGGCAGTTTTTGGCACTTTCTTGGGATCTTTCACGTCCCCATGTGCTTGTCAAACTTTGCCAGGAGCATCTGTGGGTCAATTTTTAGCACTTTCTTGGGTTCTTTACTTCTCTTGTGGATAGGATAGGCAATATGGTTGGTTCAGTTAGGTTGGTCTTTCTATAGTTTCAGGATAGGCAATAAGGTTGGTTTAGCTAGACTTGTCTATTTTATGCCGTGGGGACTTGCATCCCCACAGAGACACAGTTAGGGAACCTCAGCTCTAATCAAGCTTTCAGGGTTTGTATCTTTAGTGCTCACTTAGGTTCTTTTTATTTTTTATTACTCTTTTTTCTAAACTTGCTGTTTTTATGTACAAAGAATCCCGTTGTTGAAACACACCATTGCATAGGTTCCACATTTTCTGAAGTCCATACTAAATGATCCCTTGTTTCTGTTCCCTTTGGATCACATTTCATATGGATTGAGATCTTTAAACTACCTTTTAATCATCTGGAATTGTCATTCACATACTCAATCTTCCTGTCTGGGGTGGTACATACGAATGATATTTGAGGCTAAGCCAAATTGTTCAAGATCGCAAATGCCTGCATGGCCAAGTGGACAATGGCGGTGCCTGTGACCGTTGGTGGTGACTGTCACGGGTCGGCCTTGCACGCTGAGCACACTGTTTTTGCAGCATTTACATCAATGTTGTGGTAGCGTTACACCAAGCGACTGAAGGCCGTGTTTCAGAACTGCGCTTCAAGTAGGGATTTTAAAATGACTTTGAAAAGTAATTAACACAGATTTTAGAACGTAAACAGAAAAGGCTTCCAGGAGTTTGAAGGTTTATACAGAGGCACATAAGCACCAACAACTACAATTGCATGTAACATTACTTTTATACGTCTTGATTGACTGCGTAGCCAATAATACAGGGCTATGGTGGCGCACTGTCACAGATGAAGGGGCAGAGCTGGGCGAGCACACAACATTACACTGGTGCTGCGTCCCCAGCTGTTAGGGAGGTGCTCCACCAAGTGCATCCCCTGCTGTTAGGGAGGTGCTCCACCAAGTGCATCTCCAGCTGTTAGGGAGATGCTCCACCAAGTGCTTCCCCAGCTGTTAGGGAGGTGCTCCACCAAGTGCATCCCCAGCTGTTAGAGAGGTGCTCCACCAAATGCGTCCCCAGCTGTTAGGGAGGTGCTCCACCAAGTGCTCTATGGGAGCAACATTGGAACGACAGTAAATTGTCTGGAGTCTTAGACAATCAATTCAATGTATGGAATACAGTAACTGGCTGCTGCTAAAGGAGCTGGAATGCAAAATTGATGTTGTACAGATCATTAATTAACTCCGTCAGAACTGATTCCAACATTTTTGATATTTCACTCTGACAAAATTAAAAACCATAATCCTAAGACCACCAAAGCAAACTATCTTCCCCTGCTCCTTAGACTTGATTCTTACCACCGCTCAAGATGTCGTCGGTAGCACGCATGCCTTCTTTCAGCACGGGTTCAATTTTTAACGACCTCATTCCTGACACATCAGCGCGGGGATGCGACTTTGTCGTGTATTTATTTTAGTGTCTTTTGGAATATGTAGGGCTGGCTCGTTGTTGAAAGTGACGAACCATTTTTGGCTGGCAAACGGCAACCCGCGTTACACCGTCCTAAACCCAGTACGTTGCAGGGCGTTACGCTCTTTCCCGTGTTGCGTCTCTCCACACCTCTGTCACTAAGACAATAATGAAAAGAACGAAGTTATTGGTTACTTTTTTTGCTTTATTATTTGTTTCCCAGGTACAAATTCTGAAGAGCTCTCACAGAGTACACCCTATCTACTGTTATCAATCATACTTGGGCTTTCGTCATCAGGGATATAAATCCTTCATCCTCCTCGTCCAATAATGACACAAAAGAAAATAATTACTAAATCTAGTCAGGCCTTCACTATTCTGGCAACAGGCCTCGCCCATGGTGATGAGCAGGTTGCCTTGGTAGCCTGAAGTTTCTGTATGCCTCCTACTGCAGCAGCGCCCCAGGGCGCCGGGCTGCAGTCTGTGCACAACAACATCCTCGCTGACTCCCTCTTCTCAGGTCATCTTGCGTGATCTCTTCTGTCCAACGAAAATTTGTTTTGTACGCTAATTTAAGTGCGGAATAATTTTCTTGCCCATCATAAAAGCTTTTACTTTACAGGCTGAAGCACAAGCGTCAGGAAAGCCTTCAGCAGCTGCCACTAATGGCGTGTCCAATGGCACCGAACTCAGTGCTGAAGGTAGGCCTTGCCCAATGCTGGTGCTTTTAGCTCATCTCAGGTATAAAGTGGCATTTGGAACTTGTATCTTTTTGTGTCCACTGCTTTCAAGTTTCACACTTTCTCAGCCTTCTCATCTTTAACTTCCTTTCAGCTTCATTCTTAGTTTTCTGTTTCTATGTGCAGGGAATCCTGTATGTGATGTATGAAATTCTACAGTGTTTTATTCATCATTATTATGTAGTGTATTATGCAGGGTGTAAGGGCTATATGAGGACATTTCCTAATCAGTTCATTACACACGGATCATTTCTAGTATATTTTATTTCAGATAACTCATTAAAATTAAAATGTTAACATGAGATATGGAAAGATATAGTCAAATTTGATTTAACTGCAACTATGATGGTTTTAAGAGCTGTGAGTAATGAAGGTCATGTTATGCCACCTCACATGCCTCTGCTAGGTCTTTGAAGTGAATGCTGCTGAATACATTGATGTTCTAAAAACAGTTCAAGTTCTGGATAGATGAAGTACTCGGTGGAAGGCCATACAGCTTTGAGCAAAACTCGTCACCTTCTCACAAAGCCATAGTAACCCAAGAGTGGTTATCAGAGAAACTTTAGAATCATGTGCCCTCAAGCTCTCCAGATTTAAATCCTGTGGACTAATACGTGTACAGCGTTGTTAGAAGAGACTAACCTCACTAAAGGCCACCTTTGTCCAAGTGGTGTCCTAAATGAATAAAGATCGCTTAATTTCAATGGCTTAGAAGTCAATGGTTTGGACCCACATAGGAGCAGCCCTTTAAACCAAATGTGGCTTCATAGAATAGTTTCATAAAAAAGCATCATCAGGAATATTTACATAAATTTGATTTAAATGTGTACAGGTTTTACTGAAATATTGTCTACTGACAACTAAATATGGCCCCAAATGGCCCGCATAAGCTGTATCTTTGTTCTAGCTATTTTTCTTTATTTCATGTGATCAATTGTGTCTTTAACTTTATTTGCTTCAGTTCATGACGCAGTATAGAAATGATATCTTGGTAAGTATGGTATGATCTATGAAACAGAATTGCAAACCTGCTAAATGTTTAGTTGATTTTATAGTTCCATTAATGGGGTGAGAACAGTTGAGAAGAGGGTGATGGTTGATGGTTTGCTCGCGCCCTTGCTGGGAGCGCACTCGCCTCACCCGAGCTGTGCACGCAGAGCTGCTGTGTCTCAAGTTCGAGGAGGACATGAAGATGGCAGCGACTGCGCGCTCGGCCACGGGCGTCAGGGCCATCCACCCTCGCGCGAGAGACGTCAAAATCGACGGCTTCTCCATCACCTACCACGGCAGTGAAATGCTCAAAGATACTAAACTCGAACTCAGTTGTGGAAACAGGTTTGGCTTTTTCGTTTGTTCTAGTCTCGTTCATGTTGTTCGTTGAGATAACACGCCTAGGAGCTTAGTTTTTCTGTTCTTCCTTTTCTCATAAATTTGTAATGCAGTGAAGTTCTGTATGAATCTTGGCATTATAATTTACTGTGCCGGAGTAATGCTGGCTCAGGCATGACCTTTTATTGAATCTACGATAAGTATTCTGCTATCAAGTCTTAGGTAATGTGCGAATGTCAGTGTTCCGGTATTTTGTTGTTTAAGTAAAGGAGTTTGTGCATACTCTGTGAGGGTAGTTATTCTACCCTATATGGAAAACTGTTAAGAAGTTTTTTGTCTTTTGAAATCTGAAAACTGTGGAAAAAATGCAGAGATAGAGAAAATTCCTGCCATGATTGATTTTGAGTGAGTAGAAGCTTTGAAGCAAACGAGCTTACGATAGTGTTGAGGGACTGGAATGTGAGAGAGGGTAACCTGAAACTTTGGGGCATTGACGTTAGCGCGAGGTGAGCTTGCCATGGAACCTTCGAGGTCTCGAGCTGAGGGTGTGCTGAGCAGAAGGCGCAGTTAGGGGCTTAGAGGACTACTTGGGGTGGGAATATGGCTCTGTGGTGCGCACGAGCCGCACCTCCGTGTTGTGGTATGAGTTGAGTGCGACGGGTGGGAGATATCAATTGAGATTTTGGCCATACGATGGTAGTCCTAGGGTTGATGCCGAGGAGGTTCTGTGTGTAAGAAGGCCCATCGAGGAGTGAATGGATTTCCAAAAACGATGCGAGTAGAGAGGTTTGGCCTCGCTGTGGATGGCTGACAAAAAATTGAACCAGGCTTTTTCTGAATGCCACGGTAGCACAGTAATGGCTAGTTCACTGTACAGGGTGGCCCTAAAGTAAGGTACACTCACTGATATCGGTAGCACTGATACATTAACAAATGTTTAGGGCACAATTTCATGAAAGGGTACCTTAGTTTTGGGCCACCTGTTATCTGAGGGGGAGTTGCCACCAAATAAGGACTACGATTTCTGTCACTGCCGATCTTGGGGTTAAGTCTCGGGCATTCGACCCAAGGGACTCGCTGCAGTCAGTCTGGATAACTTTGAGCCCGTGTTACATTGGGTGTGCGGGTGTGTGGATCTGACAACAACTCTTCTGCTTCCCACGACTTGACACAGTAAGGTGATATTTTTAATTTTATCGGGGCTCGTTAGTGGATGTCTGACCAGCATGCACGTGTGTATTCCAGGTATGGACTGATTGGTCCCAATGGTTGTGGCAAGTCTACGATGTTTGCCACGATAGCTGCTAGAGAGGTGCCCATTCAGGACCACATTGACGTGTTCTACCTGACACGCGAGATGCCGGCCTCTGAGAAGACCGCTCTGCAGTGCGTCATGGAGGTCGATGAGGAGCGAGTCAAGCTGGAGGCTCTGGCTGAGGAGCTTGCAGCCATGCCTGACCAAGGTGAGCATTCGTCATCTGAAACTTCCGAATGATCTTTACTTATACGTGAATTTATCGCTAGGTTTTCGATGCTTTTCGTGCCGCTGACCCCTTTTTCCGAGGTCATTTATAGTCGTGACTTTGATAGTTGCTGTGTCCGAACGGCGCGTACAAGCAGTGGCTGCTCTGAGGGGTTAAGTAAAACAAACAGTAGATTTTTGCATTAAATTTAAAATATGAACATGTCTTTGAGAGCTTTAGGAATCAAGCAATATAAACAAACAACCCGACACACCGGCCAGCCCACAAGCACCTCCTGGAGTCACTGTGGCGGCTCTTTACGAGCAGAATCTACCCTAAACCCTAGACGGGACGAAGTAAATTATGACGAAAAACGTGAGCTCTGAACGGTCAGCTCTCAACACCAGCACTAGATGTGGAAGCGAGCAGATTAACAAGGATACGAGGTTGCAAAAGTCCGACAACGATATGTCTTGAACAACCATCCATAAGATTCGGCAACCGTATTCCTTCACCTCCCTCGGACTCAAAATTAACAATCCTACGTAGTCACGTCCGCTCTTCCGACGCTGCCCCTCTCCCTCGAGTGCGCGCGTAACTGTTCTGAACTCCACCCGGGCCTCTTTTATCCCGGGTGCTGCGATGTTGTCAGATCCTCACGGAAGATTCTAGAAGGTAACTCCTCTGTTGCCATTCTGATGCTCTCAGAGCCATGGGGGAATTATTTGGAGGAAGGGGGATCTGGGTCGGTCGCACGGTCAACCGCTTAGATTTTCTGACCGAGGCTGTCCGAGCTTGAGGAGCAAGCGTTTCAATATCAAATAATAACTGGTCGGCGATGTCTCCTGGCGTCCTGTGATGTTTTACGACCTTTTTGATTCGTTCCGAGCCCTGGGATGGGTCTCCTGATATTTTGCGGCTTTGATTGGTCGGCCCGGCCCTAATTACTCTTTCACTCGAGTATGAGTCGCAGTCTGACGACACTGAATAATTTAAAATTATACACCTCAAGTTTTATGGTAGCTCTAAATCTGCATAGAAAATTAAGGGAATGACCATCCAGTAGGATAGGCGGCTAATGGTCATATTCGTCCGCCCCTGCACTCGCCCGTGCTGGGGCGCATCAATGAATGCCTTCAGGGTATTTTTCCGCTCCTTTTGTTGTGTTTCATGAGTTTTAGTGATTGAATCTTAACGCTTCGCCTCCGAAGTGGGTCAAACATGGTACACGGGGTCATCCAACCGTACGTGACCAAAGCACTGACTTGGGAATTTAAATTAAGTTTTCATGTAATTTGTGTTCATTACTCGAATAAGCTAGTTTAGATTAGAAGGAAAATTAATAGGATAACGAAACTTGTGGAAACAGGATCTTCATTTTCACATTCACAACGGAGATGTTTGTCGAGATGAAATTTTTCCTGTATGAAAAATCAGAGTCAAAGTGTTAATGTTTGTGTCCAGAGTCCCAAGATCAGCTGATGGACGTGTACGAGCGACTGGACGAGCTGGACGCGAGCACCGCCGAAGCGAAGGCAGCCCACATCCTGCGGGGTCTCGGCTTCACCTACCAGATGCAACAGAAACAGACGAAAGACTTCTCTGGGGGTTGGCGCATGCGCATCGCGCTCGCCCGCGCCCTCTTCCTCAAGCCTCACCTGCTGCTACTCGATGAGCCTACGAACCATCTCGATCTCGACGCTTGCGTCTGGCTGGAGGAGGAGCTCAAGAACTACCATATGATTTTGGTCATCATATCTCACTCGCAGGCGAGTCTTGGGCACTTCTGAGGGAGCCATCAAGTCTCATCGAGTCGAGGTTATGAGTGACGTCACGTAGGATTCTTTAGACTTGAAATCTTAGTAGAATCATGCTCTTCCAATTATATGTGGGGCATAACTAATATAATGGAGAATTTCAAACTGCTCAGTCGAAGACAATTTTTATTTGAGGCCGAGCTTTGGCAAAACGTGGTTTTGCAGTCATCAGAGCAATGCATCTCGTTGTGCATCTACTTCAATGCTGCGTGTCGAATTGCATGGCTCTGCTGACTGTAAGAGCATGTTTTACCGAAAGCTCGGCCTCTAATAAAAATTGTCTTTGACTGAGTCGTTTGAAATTCTCAACAACGTAATCACGAAGACGTCAAATATTTTCCAAAATTTACAAACTTGTTTTTCAGGACTTCATGAATGGGGTGTGCAACCGCATCATCCACATGACGAAGCAGAAGCTTGAGTACTACACGGGTAACTACGACGCCTTCGTCAAGACCCGCGCCGAGCTGCTCGAGAACCAGATGAAGCAGTACAACTGGGAGCAGGACCAGATCGCTCACATGAAGGTACGTGCCTGCCCTGCCAGCTCTCGACAGCATGTGGCCACTCGCTTGCCAGTGCTCTTGTATTGTACAGTGTGACCCTAAAGTAAGGGACCTTCAGTGATATCGGTAGCACTGATACATTAACAAATGTTTAGGGCCCTACTTCATTTTAACGGGTACCTTACTTTTGGGCCACCCTGTACATGTCTGCGTGTGTCATGCTGTGTCCTATTCGTTAGCTGGCTGCGTGTGTCATGCTGTGTCCTATTTGTTAGCTGGCTGCGTGTGTCATGCTGTGTCCTATTTGTTAGCTGGCTGCGTGTGTGGTGGTCAGCAACTGACTCGACTATTCTGTGGGCAGAATTACATCGCTCGCTTTGGTCACGGCTCAGCGAAGCTCGCCAGACAAGCCCAGTCCAAAGAGAAGACTCTGGCCAAGATGGTGGCAGGCGGGCTCACCGACAAGGTGGTGGCCGACAAAACCTTGTCCTTCTACTTCTTCAGCTGCGGCAAAGTTCCTCCTCCGGTAAGCTCCCGTCTCCTGGCCTCGCTGCTTTTTAAGCTCGCGCCAGTTTTTATTAATACATTTTTTTTTTACACTCATTACTTTCAGTTTTTTTTTAGTTCTGCTTGTGAGTGTGAAAAGGAGAATTTATTTTTTATTTTTTTAACATATTCGACTGGTAAGATGCTTTATCTAATTTTTATTTCGTATGTAGAACTCCTATGTCATTCCTACTGGTGCGAGCTGCTTCTGATTGCTATGGAAAATTTGACGCGAGGCATCCACTCCTGCCTGTTGTGTGGGCGCGCGCACGGTGCTGAGGAGGGGAGCCAGGGCCCAGGGTGGCGTTGGGGGAGGCTCGGTAGCTTGTTATGTGCGCTGCTCCTGAAGGAAGTGAAAGGAGCAGTGGTGGGGGTAGCAGCGCTTCAGTAACTCAGGACTATCTCGCGCCGAAAGAGTAGGGACCATTTAGTATAGACTTTTAATAGAACGGAGAATCTATGCACAACGTGTGTTCCCTCTCGAGATCCCCTGCGCACTGAAACGGCGAGTCAAGAAGGAAGAGGTATAAGACATAAATAAGAAATAGTGAAGACAGAATGAAAACAAAGAAGCAAAGTGAGCACGAAAGAAAGAGTCCCGAACTCCTATCTAAAGCTGAGGTAGCCTAACTGCTCCCCGGGGGGTGCAAGGAAGTGTAAAGGGGAGCAGGCGCTTCTGATGGGTAATGTGTCTCTGTCGCTATGGTGCGGCACTTGTGCACATGGCAACGTGAGGCGTCATGAGTGCTCCTCAGACTACGCGGCTCGCGCTCCATGTCTGGTCGCCATTTTTGAGACGTGAACGTTGTCTTGAGAGCTGCTGTATGTAACTAGTGCCTATGTACTTAATGATAGTGAGTAGTGGCTGTCCTACTCACTTTATTACATGCTTTATGACCTCATAGCTTACCTCGCTCGTAATGGTGTCTTATTGAGTGAAGGTGTTGTTGCGGGCAGGTGATCATGGTGCAGAACGTGAGCTTCAGGTACTCGGACGACACTCCCTGGATTTACCGCAACCTCGAGTTCGGCATTGACCTGGACACGCGGCTCGCTCTCGTGGGGCCCAATGGTGCCGGCAAGTCGACGCTACTCAAGCTGCTCTACGGCGACCTCACCCCTACCTCGGGCATGATTAGGAAGAACTCGCATCTTAAAATTGCTAGGTTTGTGCTCTGATTGTGTTGTACGTCTTATCTTTATAGACTTGTCATAGGCGCTAACATTAATTTAAAAAGCGTCATTGATCATAATGGTTTTAATTCGTCTGGATAATGTCATTCATGAAAATGCATTAAGCAAGCTTATGATAATGAGAGTGGAAGTTGTCGAGTTAATATCACCAGCTCATGATTGTATCCTTGTTGTGTGTCCGAGGGAGAGAAGGAGTAGCTGACCAGCAGTCCGAGGATGGCGCGACTACTTCACTAACCTCATTTATTGTACGTTGTCCTTGTTAACGAACTCATCTCTGTGATGATGTAAACGGTGGATAACTCCTAGATTATGAGACATACGGCGCGACAAAGGTCACTAAAGCGCTATAAAATTTCACTACTACAACTTCACTTACCTCAGTTGCGGCATTGAGAACAGCGCCTCGACCCTGTCTGGACTAGGCCTCCTGCTAGGTCTGGTGTCTCTCGCCAGTGGGTCCTGAGGGCGGTGTTGGGGCTCTGAGGTGTGGGTGACCACCTGGCGTGATGGGGCACCTTGTGTAGTTAGCGCTCTGGGGGGCGTGGCTGCATGCGCTTTTGTCTTTCTTCTAGAGTTTAATTCATTTAGCGGCCAGTCGAACTCATTCGAAAACAATTTTGGTGCTACGTCGCTTAGCTATAGTCTTCAACTGGTCGTGTGTGACATCCTGTCTATTTCAGTTGAGATATTCTTTCTGCGAATGTGATAACCATATATCGTGTAATCCATCATTCAATAGAGCAATGAGGACTAGTGCTAAGTAGCTGAGTAAGACGTGGACCGTCCTGCGCGCAGGTACCACCAGCACCTGCACGAGTTGCTTGACTTGGACCTGTCTCCTGTCGAGTACATGATGAAGCAGTTCCCGGAACTCAAGGAGCGGGATGAGGTGAGCTCGTCATCTGCAAATGTTGGTCTCGAAATGGTGAAGGTCATCGACTTTACCAGAAAAACAATGCCTGTTACAGTTAAACAACGCCTTTTTGCGAAATGTGTTCAAACCTATCGCGTAGCATGACACGAGATCAATTTGCGCGTTGCGGACGTGGTCGCATTCTTGGTCTGGGAGCAAGTATCATGTGGATGGAACGGCGGGGTTTGGCCAGTTTCCAGTCGCTATAACGAGCTAAATATTTGAGTTTGCTCATGCTGTTGAGTGTCTCGCAGGTGCCAGTTGGCTATTTTACTCTACTTCTGATGTAAAAATGCGCAGTGATTTGAACTAATTTGGGTGGAACTGCGATGTTAAGAGGCCTGGTAACTCAGGCTACAGTGTGGGCTGTGCCCGTGTGGAGATTTGGAATGAAGGCCTTCTAAGACGTGTCTGAATAAAGTGGTACCCTTCAACGCAAGTGTTGCTGCAGAATTTCATGGTAACTTCACCATATTGTTTAGTTACGAGTTAATTATCGCCAAAAAATATGACAATTATAATAATGTAACTAGTATACGCGCCCTGACAAACATGACGGGATTCACCATGGTTTATTCTTTAAGTGAATAGATTTTCCCAGCGGAGCGACGCCCTATCGTGTCCTTTGAAGACAATTATTCATAATCAAACTTCGTTAACAAAATACTTATTGTCATGTCGTGTTCTATTGAATAAGAGATTAAGCTTTCCTTGGATTACATTAATTTGCGACACGACTTACAGTATCCTATCTGCGACACTGCCGCATGTCGGCACCGCTCGCAGGGATGTTTTCTATGCGAGCACATGGAAAGTGTTATACGATGATTTTATACATGTTCTTAGACATGTGTTGTTGATGACATATATATATATATATATACACAGAACTGGTCTGAAGTTTTAGGATAAAATCTTTTTACTTTTATCGCATGTACAGGGTGGCCTAAAACGGGTACCCTTTCATGAAATTGTGTTCTAATAATTTGTTAACGTATCAGTGAGGGTACCTTACTTTAGGGCCACCGTGTACAATTGAGCTCTTTGAACTAGTGGAGGCGACAACATGTGACCGACTGCCTGAATTTTGTTTCGCGTGTTGCAGGTGCGCAAAATTGTGGGCCGATACGGACTGACGGGCAAGATGCAGGTGTCGCCCATACGGCAGCTGTCGGACGGCCAGCGCTGCCGAGTCGTGTTCGCCTGGCTCGCTCAGCAGGTCTGGTGCTGCGTCTCGCTAGTCACACCGTGTGCTAACTGGCTCTCGTGCGAGTTCGCATTGAGCCATGCCTTCACTTCTTTCCTCCCTCCAACTTTTTTTGTTTCACGGTTTACCTCACCACTTTACTTAATTATTCACCTCGCCTTGCTATTTCCATTGCCACCTGTTGCTCACATTAGCCAGAGCAGAACCCTGACTGGCATCTAGTTTATTATTTGTATCTTGAAGACCACGAGCGCCTGATGCCCACCCTAAATAACTTTGTATTCGCTATTTTTCGCCTGAACTTGAGTTTTCTTGTAGGTCTGTGGTTTGTCTCTTGCCATCTTACTGCGCGGTGATCACGCTCTTGTCCCCAGCTCGGTACGCTTCACCACACGAACAAGTTCATTTAGTACATTGCAGCACAAAGTATTCACAAGAACTTACTATGTTCTTATAATTTCTGCATCATTTTTAAAAGGTATCATCAACTTTCTTTCGCCATTGCATATTTTAATTTTACTTACCGTATGCGTTTGCTTATCGAAACATTTGTTTATCTCGAGTACTTTACATTTTGCATTCGACAGCGGTGCGAGTATTATATTAGTCTTTTTCTACCCTTTCGAATATTTTGTATTAAGTATTCCACCAGGTTTTATTTTTCCAAGGACTCACTGATTTTATTTCAGCTTCAGTACGAGCTGAAATTTATGAATTCAATTAGCCCTAACTTTGAACGAGACGGCGTCAGTGGTGTCGACTAGATGCTGTCGCCACTGTGAAATTTGCAGTTTGTACAAGAATTCGAGTACTTGGTGTAGAGTGGAAGTGCCCTTGGGAGCATACGACAGGTAGTAGGGTTAGTTTAGTTAAGCTTGTCTATTTTATGCTATGGGGACTGGCGACCCCAGAGGAGCACTTTTAGGTTACCTCAGCTATAGATAGGCCTTCAGAACTTCTATCTATTGTGCTGACGTTGTATCTTCCTTGTTTTTTCTTCCTCTTCATTTTCAATTTTCTTTTTCTACGGGCAGGGAATTCAGTGTGGGAACACACCTGTGCATAGATTCAACAATTTCTATTCTCAATCCTAGATGGTTCCTTTTTCCCTCCGCTATCTTTACATCTCATTTCATGTGGATAGGAAACTTTGAAGGAACGAATAACCTAATCTGTAGAGCAACAGCAGCACTGTCTTTCGTTTGGTGTGACAGGTACCTCACCTGCTGCTGCTCGACGAACCTACGAATCACTTGGACATCGAGACGATCGACTCGTTGGCGGAGGCTATCAGCGAGTTCGAGGGAGGCATGGTGCTCGTGTCTCACGACTTCAGACTCATCGACAAGGTGCGGCCTTCTCGTCTGCCCATTGGGCCTCCCGATCTCTCTACCCTAGACTCGGCAAATCGGCATGAAATCGTCTTCTATTTCAAATTTGTTTACCAACTCATTTTCTAGTTACGTATTGTACCCATTTTATAACGTAATACTCTATTCTTTACATATCTATCACAAACCGTGACCGATTTCATATCTGGTTCGTTTATATGAATTCTTTTTGAACTTCGCTTCCCAAGAATCAAAACTCAGTGAGACTAGAATAATAAATGGAGAAAATTGAAGAACTGTAGGAGCAAATATTTTTCTCGCGTTCCGTTGAAAATGATTTAGCAATTAAGGGAAATTAGTTTTTCTTGGGAACTAGAATGTAATTAAACGGAAGGATGAGTATTAAACAATGGTAATGAAGATTGGAGTTCACTATTGCTGTAGTTTTAGGTATTCGAGTGCGAAGAAATGAGCCGTGGAGTTATCGTACGTCCATGGTCTGTTGCTTGTGTGGTGTGCGAACTTATCTGTTCCTCAAGTACCGCTACAAATGACTGTAGACTGTAGTATTAGATTAGTCCCGGAGAAGACCGTGGTATCCAGCCACACACAGCCATGCTTCTGGTCCTAACCGTTGACTCGGTGCTAGTAGTAGCAGTAGGCGTTCCCTGACATCGCTTATAGCACGATGCCTGCGCAGCGCAGGAAGGCAGCCACATCCAGGATGCGTCCAGAGCTGATTGATGGATGTAATGTTGAGTTGTTGTCCAAGTGCCGCCAGGTGGCTACAGTCTAAAATATTTACAAAAACTTAATCCTTTGAATACACAAAGAAAGGTCAGACAATCGAGGTAGCCAAAGAAAAAACTATCACCAACGCGTGAAATTCTCCACTGCAAGGTGACCTTGGTTTCAGTTGAACCTTTGTCAGCAACCGGTCCTGCATGTGTGAGGTTTGGTACTAAAGCGAGAATACGGAGTTTGTTTAGATGGACTCGCGTAAATCTTCTCGTGAAACTCTCTTAATTTTGATGATC
>VOMN01095504.1:0-10323 GCA_014899125.1 Orchestia grillus
TGGAGTCACCAGTCCCCTCTGCGGTCACCAGTTGCAATAGCATACGATAGAACAGCCTAAATAACCTAACTATTGCCCACCCGATGCCCCGTGAGGGGTATATTTTAATAATGCTTCCGATTTATTTTTCAAAAGTTTACTAATTACTGTCAGTCATCTACAAAGAAATCAAGCGTCTCGGAATAGGTTTATTAATCACCCTCTGTGTGAGACGTGTAATATTTGAACGGTGAAATGGATGGTGGGCGCGTGAACTCCCCGAGCTGCAGGCAGCAGATGGGAGCGCTATGTTGTCACTGTAATTATGAGGACGGAGCGACTGGCCCAGGTCTCCGGGGCTCCAGCTGCAGCCCGCTCAGATTAATCCTTTTCATTAAAGTAACAAAAGCACGAGAGCATAGCACCTGTCTTCGTCAAGTTCGAATCACGCACCCGCGTACGCGCTCTCAAAACTCGAGCATTTTGCCAGGCACCGCTCGTAACTTACACAAAGTTTAGTGTCACGACATCCTTAACTTTAAATGAAGCCTTTGCAGGAAGACGGATAGCGGTGCTTCCAAGTTTCTTTCTCTTAATTTTGTTGGAAGCCAAGCGATGACACGACGTCCTGCGCCCTAATGTGCGGTCAAGTGCAAGCCGTGCTAGAAAATGAAGCAAAAAAGGCGTTCCTGGCTCCCTCAAGCAGTACTGCCCCTGGCCCTTGCTGCTCCCTAATTCTTGCATCCAACCGATCTCAAAACCAAGCGCTTTCGAGCCATCTCTCGTTAGCAGTTTTCAGTTGAGGGGGAAATTTTGCAGTCGATTGTGTGAGGCGGAGATTGTTATTACTATCCGGCAAAAATTCGTAATATTGTCCTACAACATTTGCGCTGCTTTTGTGTGCAAACAGGAGTTTGTTCTTTTTTTTAGTAAATGACGAAATTTAATGTTTCTCCCATTCTATTGCATAATCAGACCTCAGGTGCATTTAGGGTCAGCATATAGTTTTAAATATTGTTTCCTATTTGAACAGTTCTGGATTAGTGGTGCTAATATGTGTGTAGAACTCTTAAATATAATCCTTCCTTTATTCCACTTCAGATGACGTCATTGACAGCACTTTCCATACCTCTCACTCATTCTTCTTTCAAGAACATTCGAACACTGAACACAGTCCTGGACACCAGCTCATTCAGAAGCGAAAGAGTAGCCATGCGTCCCCCGGGGGTCGCAGTCTTCCCATCAGCTCACGGTGCCCTCATCACAGAGCTAGTGGCCATTAATTGCTATTTTTCAGGGCTGACTTCTTGCCTTCTTAGCTTAGCCGCATTAATTTTTATTGAGGTATAATTCTCGGACGAGGTGAATCAGGTCCAACTTTTGCTGTGCATCAAAGGAAGACGTAGCAAAGAAGCCGGTCATCGTGAAGAGACTCCAGGACTTGCAGCAATTTTCTCCCGATGAGATAACAGCGTATAAGCCACGAGTTCCGATCATAAACATTGGCCGCTTTTACAACTCTACGATCATGTAATGGAAAAGTTATTTCTTCCTCGGCCTGATAGGCCTACACCCATTAAGTTAATTAAGCTGAATCTGTTCCGTGCAAAGAGTTTGTACAGGAAATATTTTATTCATTTTTGAAAATGACTTCCTGAGTGGATTCTGGGAGAGAGCAATTTCGATTACTTCCGAAGAGCTCCTGCTTGTATTGTATGTCCATCCTTCTTTTTCATTAGATTTTAGTTTAATTGCTGAATTCGGCGTAGAAAAGCTTGTTTGCTGGTAGAAAATGTTACCGCCGTACTAAAGCCTAGTTTCTGGTTTCACAAAAAGTCGAAGATTGATGTTGAATTCAAACAAAAGTCTTTGACCGCCTCGCCCGCAAGCGTGACGTCATCCGCTGGTGAGCGGCTCTGCGTACGGTGGGCTTACGACGTGCCATTTTCTACACCGAAATTTGAGTAATGGCTGACATAGATTAGTGACTTTCTTCACTTTTTATATTAATTTCCTAGGATGAGCAAGTCATGATTTCGTATGTCGCCTCGGTGCTCTAATTACAAGGTCGTCGTGTCTTGGCTTCAGCATTTGGCGGCGTCGGCATTTCTCACAGTCCTGAGCTGGGATGAGGTCTAATTAAAACTTTTTATGGACTTTAATTTGTGTTACTCCTTGAAAGTATGACCCATTGTTGACCCCACGAAACTTGTGTCAAAACCTTTCTTCACTTTGCGAAAAATGAGCTCACTTTCGAAGAGAAAATTCATGAGAAACTGGCGATATAACGATGAAATTCTTTTCTTCTGTAAGGTAACGATCTTAAGTAATTTTATTTATTACAAAGATTTTTCAGTTATCTCATTTACGGGTCCCTGTTGTTAGGTGGAAATTCAAAAAGAACTTGGTTCTCCTTCTTGGCTCTCATGTATCATCAATCAATCGTTCATGAATAATAAATAATGTTTCATAAATCGCACGAATGATGAGTTAATTAAACCCTGATCTCAAGCAATTTGTCAGCTGATATACAGCGTTGCTGTGCATCATACCAACGGTGCCCACCATCAGCGAGTGGATCACCAACTAAATGTACCCGCACGTTAGTGCAATCTGAGTACCAGGCTTGGAATTTTCCTCTTTTTACCTATACTGAAAGTTTATTTTTTATTAACAATTGCGCTTTTATGCAAGTACGACCTACTCAAGTTTGAAGTAGTGCTTAAAGAATTATATCTTTACGCTAGCACAAACGTGCCCCGTCATATATAGCGGGACAAATGATGTTAAATTCTTAAGGTGCCCTCTTATTTAAGGTAACTCTGACATGAAATAACACTATTTCCAATGTCACTAATATGGACTGCCTTGTCGGACAGTCTCGCTATTAGTTTAGGAATACGGACCCGGGAATTTTCTCTTATTTAAATTCTTGAGAGCGTTATAGACGGACCAACAACGAAGCAAACAAGCGGCCACTGTTCGTTAGTATGTAGTGGGATTAATTTGCAGCTGCAGAAAATCGTGCTTAAAGAGAAGGTGATGAGGCACCCTCCTTGAAGAAAAAACCAAGGTCCCGCACGAAAAATTCAAGTCAGGCTTGACTGGGCGGTGCGACTACCTGCATGCGAAGGCTGCTTACAATACGCGCCAAATGAGTTTTCCAAATAAGCTCCTAAAACTTATGGCTTAATTAACGCGGGCTTTGTACTGCGCTCTCTGCGGCGCGGGCTCGGCGAGGCAAGAAATGTATGATGAGATCGTAACCTGGAAACACTAAACGAAATTCTTGTCCTATAACGAACATCTTGCATTATCAACACTTGGACAGTGACGTGCGGCATACATGGTACACGTGAACGTCTAACCTAACCAAAGTAATACAATGTATAAATACAAATTCTCAAGTTTCCATGAAATTTACGTTCATTACTCGTATATACTAGTTTAGATTAGCAAGAAAATGAATACGGTAGCCAAATTTGTTGAAATAAATTCCTCCATTTTTAAATTCACAACCGAGATATTTTTCATTATCAAATTGGGCCTGTATGGAGAATTGCGGCTAAAGTGTTAAGCCTAAATTGGCTTCATTACGCTTTCAACTTGCTATACTAAACGAAAAAAACTCCATTAGACCCTCAGCTTGCTTGCTACATTGGGCAGTAACCGTGCTTCGTTAGACACTTTTCTTCCTGCCCTAAACGCTAACCTTGGTACACTAAATGTTAATATTGCTGCATCGAATCAAAAGAGAACCATGCTACATTTCGAGACCATAAACGGGCTGCTTATGAAACTATATCATCGGTACATTTTGAAACGATAGCTTTCCTACGGTCAAGACTGTGACTGTGCTAATTTAAAAAATGGCACATAGTTTTCGGTGTCTTGTTAGGTACGTCAGCACCGTTTTACATGAGTACGGTGGGACGTCTCCTTAACTCGTCTGATTCTCAACTTTTATTTTTGGGAATGATTAAATGGCCCGAACTCATTTTATGACAAGAATTGTGTCGCTCGATCTTTTTGATACGTTGAGAAGAGTAATTCATTTTAAATATGGTATCTTAGTAGAATATCTTATTCTATTATATATTAGGCTATCTCACATGAAATATATTCAAAATAGTTTTCCTTCTTAACTATTCGGGTCGAAATAGATTGATTTTTGAATCCAATCATTACATGTGATGAGAAATGGATACTCCTCGCTAACAGCAAATGGACTGGGCAGTGACTAGTTGCAGAAGAGTTGCCTGAACGCTATCTGGATTCACCATTGCACCCGAAAAAGTTAAGCGTCACTCTTTGGTGGTCTGTGAAAGGAATTATTCATGTTTCATTTTTGCGACGAGGCGATACTGTATCATCAGTTTCTTATTGTCAAGATATTGATCGCAGGCATGTAAAGTTGAAGAAGAAGCAAGCCAAGACTGGTGAATAGAGATGTACAAATTTTGCTTCTCAATAACGCGCGATCCCACACCTCTAGAGCTACGGTCGACAAGCTGTCAAGTCTGAATTATGAAATTTTGTCATATCCTCCCTATTCTCCTGATATCTCTCCCACTGATTATCATTTGTTCAAGCAATTCAAACTCTTTATTCGCTATTAAACATTCTTCAATATAGAAACTATAGTTGAAGTATTTGAACATTTTAATCGTGAAAAAGATGACAAGCTGTTAGAAAGTGGAATATATGCTGTAGAAAAACGTTAGGGAAAGGTCATAGAGAAAGGAGGTTGATATTTTGATTACCATAAACACTTTAAGGGAAATTATTTTCTTTCACTATCAAATGCGGCATTTCATGTGTGACAATCTGCTAAACCGTGTCGTATAACCGTCATTTAAACTTTGAGATAGAAATTTAAAACTCTGTAGCTTGTGCTGAAGTAGCCAAACATACATGGCTGTATTTCGTACTCGTATAAGTAATAGCCTTCTACCTGACTATTCCTATTGCGGCAAAGGAACTTCCTAAATTTTGATCGTGTACTTCAGAAGAGAGAGATTCAATGATCTATGCCTCTGGCCCCTACTGCCCAGTAACACGGTAGAACGAGCCCGTATTGAGCAACCAAACACATCTGCAGTCAGCAATGTTCGCACCCTGGTGGACACACACACTCACACACACACTCACTCTGCACCTCAGCGCAGGTGCACGGGACAGAGTTGACTTCTCATGACGCTCTGAGGAGCCCTGAGTGTCCCCGTAAACCAGGGCCTAATTTCCGCCATTTGCTTATCAAACAGTCCACTACTTGCCACTTAAAAGAGCCAATGCATTCCTGCCGCTGTTTTCTCTCATTTTTGCGCGCAATAATGCAAAGCAAACGCGTGCTTCGCTGCCATGGTGGGCAGTGGAAAGTGAATTTCCGACCAGAGGAGCCAGGGCCACTTTTAATTTCGTAGTGACGCACTCAGCGTCGTCGAGTTGGTCTCTCAGTGAAGCAGTGTCGGCACATGCGGCGCGGCTGCTAACAAAATCATGGGGGTATTGTGTGCAAACTTGCATCTCTTGGCCACTGCTGGTCACACTCAGCAATTCTGTAAGGTAAGAATTTGGTTGCCAAGTCCGATGCCTATTTTCTGCCCTCTTGTCGTTTTCTTCCTGCTAATTTCTGTGCTTGTGAAGTAAAGGAACCGCAAAGATATGCTGCTCTAAGTATTCTGCTCGCCAAAATTTTCCCTTTTCTGTGACGTTGCGTGAATCTGAAGCACGTACAGGGTGCGAGGGCTCTTTGAGGACGTTTTTCGTATGTTAAACCAGCAATAATATTTTTTAAAAATGTATAGATATAAAACATATTTGTACAAATAACTTTGATATTACTTCTTCATCAAATTATTTTACATAACCAGCTTTCACTTCAATGACTACTTCTATGCCGGTTCGAAATCAATAATAAGCTGAAATTAAGTGGTCCCTATTCATTTCGGACATCACCTGGACAATGGTGGCCTTCAGTGAAGTTATAGCACTACGAGGAAGTCGATTAGTCTCATTTTAACAATGCTCTTCACGTAATATGTCCATAGGGTTTAAATGTGTTGAGCTTGAAGGCAATAATTTAGGAATCGTATGATCGTAAAAATTCTCCAATAATCAATCTTGGATTACTATGGCTTTGTGAGAAGGTACCGAGTTTTGCTGCAGACGAATGACCTTCCATTGGATACTTCATCTATTCAAGGCAGAATCTATCTTCAGAATATCAGAATATCAATGTATCCAGCAGCATTAACCCTAAAGCTCTGAGGAAAATCGTAAGGTGACATGACATAACCTTCACTACTCGCAACTCGTAAAACCCTCACAGTTGCAGTTAAAGCAACTGTGAATGGATGTCCTTGCATTTCTTGGGTTTAAATCTTAATGTTAATGGGTTGTAAGAAATTAAAAATATTCTGCATGATTCGAGCATGTAATGAACTGAAAATGACATGTCCTCAAATAGCATCCGCACCCTGTTGGGGACGTCATGAGGCATCCGTAAGTCCAGCGTGCCCCACAAGATTATTTCACACTTCCATTGTTCATTACTCAAATGTGTACAGTTTCCTGTTCAAGGTTTAAGTACTGCACTTGTATGCTATTTCGTTATCATGCTAACGTTATTTTCGTTAATTTAGCTCACGTGCTTTAATCTATGCGAATAAACATCTGAATCGAAACAAAGTATGGAAATTAGAGGCCGTCACAGAGTGTGTGTAATACCAAGGAACGAGTAAAGAAAAGGATTGTCGTCCAGCAAACGTTGGCTAGTTAACGTTTCTAAAGCGCGTGTAAATTGACGGGCTTGAGTCTCTCCTAGTCAGCCCGAGTAGAATACAAAAAATTCCAATTGAAAATGTAAGCTGATCAGAACAGAACTCGTTACTTCAAAAATCTGACCTCGAGTCACTTAATGCATATCCGGGAGCTCTTATTTTGAAAATTTGTTTATTCAGTCAGTGGCATTATCCAAGGCAGAAAGTAATTCTTGACAACACTAAATCATATTTCTTTGATTCTTGCCCTGCTTTATCAACGCAAAAGGAGCTGCATCTAATGGTCATTATTTAGCCGCCGTTAAAAAGACCGAGAAGTTACTACTGCTCGCAAACCTCGTTATAATTACAGCAAAAAGCTTGAGGGCAGGGAATACAGGCGAGCTCCGTAATGCAGTGGCAGCAAATGTACGACCTTAAGCCGAGGCGCATGAGCAATAAGCTCTGAGGATAGCGCCACCTAAGGACCAGGTCCCCTCGTCCTTCCCTCCCTGGATTAACTTCTAGAATTACTCAGGAATACGAGGAATATTTTTCAGCTACTCAGCACGGTCTCGAGTGCCCATATTTTTGCAGTAAGCAAACGGCGTGAAGTACGACGAGTTTCCCGCCAGCGCAGCCCGGCTTTGAATGATCATCATTTTGTTGGGATCCCTGCGCCATGCGGGGAAATTTTTACTTACTTTGCTAAGCACTTGATCAGAATTGCACAGAAGCCCTGCGCAAGTGCTCCTTCTCACCAAGTCAGTACTGAGGTGACGCATAATTTGACTGCAACAAAACCGAGTTAAATATCAATGCCGCTCGACACGCGCTCAATATTGCTGAAGATCGACTTTCCGTTTTCATCGTCTTCTTCTTCAGGACTATCCTCTGTATTATCATATAATTTAGAAGTACTTCTATGTTTAGCTTAGCGTTAGGCTAAAAGTATGATAACTGTTGTTTTAGTAATCAGATGTTGCGGCATTAATGTCTTACATCGTGGAGTTCATCGGCATCAGTACCTATTGATTTTAAATATTCACCCTGCAACAAAAATCATTACCTCAAAAATATGGATCAGTAGAAATTTGTTGATTCAATGTTTGATAAGATTAGAGTAACATAATTAGAAAGCTGTGCTTTTTGTTACCAAGTACACATTAGCGCGGAATTGTCAATATTTTTTAATTCAATGCACTTTTATACTTAATTTTATAATCATTTTTATCATCACAGAGGCAATCCGATGAAATTTTTGAGCATTATACTTCATAAAATTATTTCTGCACGTACGGAAAGTAATATTTTTAGTAATTTTTCGGTTATAAAGATTATTTGACACGTAATTGACACGTAAGAACAAGATGCGCAGGTGTAATTGTAGGCTTTCGTATTCTTTACTTTCAGTTTAAATTTTACTAGTTTATGTTAGTGGCCGTGAATGTTTCTATGTGAGGCCATGATTAAAAGCTAGCATGTAATAATGAACATACGTTACATTTGAATAGTAAGGAAACGATGCAATTCACGTAACTTTAAGTATTGATTTGTGTTATTTATCGTTTTATTATTAATATTTTTTTTATTCGTTTATTCTTTTAATAATATCGAAAGCGATTCGAATTATTTAATTTTTTACAAGGGTAACATGAACTCACACTCCTAGGTTCCCATAGAGTATTCATGTTCTAAATTGGTATTAACCATTAAATTTTGGAAGACTCATCCCTGCCCGGTCAATCTTGTTGGGTATGATTAAGAATATCACATCCAATCGCGACATTCTTAAGACGGGAGCACGAATATCATGTTCAATATCAAGACCACTATCACGTCTTAATATCACGTCCATTCGCGACATTCTTAAGACGGGAGCATGAATATCACGTCCAATATCAAGACCACTATCACGTCTTAATATCACTTCGAATCGCGACATTCTTAAGACGGGAGCATCGCAATTCACGCAATGCAAGCTGCCTGCATTGCGTGAACAACACAGGGGCCCAGTGGAGCAGTCGTGCTGCTGCGAGCGCAGGAGCCGCGCTTGGCCCTGGTTACACAGCCAGCGAAGGCGGCCTGCTCCTGCATATTCACGAGCTCACATGAGCGGCGGTGCGGCCTGGTGCCGAGCCTAGTCTTTCTGCTCTTTGCACTCCATTAACGTGAGATTTACCAGTGGATTTTCTTTTCTCTCCAATTTCAGCCCTGCATGATCCAGTGATTATACGGAATACCTCCCGAATAACTCCCTTGAATAGCAATCTACAATGCCGTTTTGTGTCGTTCTTTGGTGTAGTGCACCAGTTAGTTGTATCACGCTGTTTGTAAAGTTCTATGAACTTCTTTTATTGGAATCTCTTTGCTGTGGACTCGATTTGTAATATTCATCAATTATTGTACATTCCTTGATGATGCTGCAGTGTCATTGCACTTCTTGTTAAAAATTCCTTTGCGGTACGCTGTCGCAGGGATTTGCGAGGGCGATTTTTTGAAATTCATTCTTATTAGGCTTTTTGAATCTCTATTCATAATTGCAGAAAAATATTTGTGATGAAATTTTTTAACTAGAATCTCGTTAAAATGCACCACGAGTACGAAGCTCATAGTGCTCCTCACGCTGTAAAACCCATAATTATTCTGAAATACCCTCACAGGAAATTGCAATAGCAAGTGAAAGAATTTCACATTTTGTGACGTTGAGATCCAGACATTGTCTATGCCTGAAAAAACAGAGCGTTGCACAATGCTGTTTTGAACGCCATTTTTGTTGAAAAGTTGGGAAACCTTTGACTGGACTGGCAAGTCAAAGGTTAGTTTCTCTGGTTCTCATGCTCTTCCGTGGGACTAGTTACTGAGAGATGGTTTTGTTATTCACCTCTTACTCACAGTATCAACATATGTTGCCTTAAAAATTCAAGTTATTGTACTCGAACTTTTCGAGTTTGGTCACGTCAGAGAGCATGTGTGATTTACGAGCGGCTAAGCGACATCTACATGACATGGTCTGCAAACTTCACGACTCACTTCAGTCAATCGCTAACCACTTAATTCTTCATGAAGTTGCGTCCAGCCTTCGGACGACTGGAAACAAGCACGCCACTTTAGGCACAGAGCTCCACTCGCCCTGTGTGTGCTGTTCCTAGGCCGGCGCAGTGGCGCTCCTCTTCAGCCAGATTTAACTTACAAAGTAAATAAGGCCCAGACTATTACCGAGGCTTCTGCTACTACAAACACTATTATTCAGAGAAACTGCCGTCTGTTTCCATTAAAGCTAATATTGCTGTTTCGATCGAAAGGATTGCATGCCTTTCCATAGTTTTTCGTCTAATGGGAACGTATTCGATAAAAGGATGCAGGCTGATTCAGTTAACGGGAGCCAGTTCAGGTATCTGTTTAAGTATTAAATTGTAAATTAAATCTTGTTTTCGAGTGTTATGTCATGGAAACAGAAAACATATCAATTTTACATATTGAATCCAAAGATTCTAAATTCGCTGAAAAACTTTGTCACACATGGAAAAATCAAAAGTCGCCTTGGAAGATAGACCATTAGAATAAGAACATACTGCGAGAC
>VOMN01095507.1:0-19104 GCA_014899125.1 Orchestia grillus
TCAGGTTACAGACCGTTTTATTAGCATCGAGGAATGTGATGAAAATTGTGACGCCCGCTCGTGCTAAATTGAAAGGGGAAAAACAGAGCTGCCGGCAGAGAAGGATAGCGAATGGGGGAGAAAAGAAAGGATGGAGAAAGATGCCACAAAGAGAAGGAAAAGAGAACAAATAAGTCCTGAGAAAAAAGATAAAATGGGAAAGTGATAAAGCAGGGGATCTATATATAGGAATATCGGGTGTCATTCAGGGAAAAATCAGGAAGAGGTTTAGGATGAGCATTTAAATATAAAATAAACCGAGAAGAAGGTGGCATGGTTGATGTGAAAACATTTAATCAAATATGAAAAGAACTTTGAAGAACACGAGAAAAAACTGAAGAACGCGAGCGATATAATGGAGCAGCAAAACATTAAACTTTCAGCTCAGATTAAAAAAATATTCAACAAATGTTGTAAAAATCAATCAAACAGAAATGAAAACCTAGGGTTTCAATGTAAAATCCTGGTTCAGCAATTTTTAACAAAAACTGTTTTGTAAAAGTTAAGCTCACCAAATATACTCGAAAAAATGTCTACGCAAGTTTTCTGACGTTATTCATTGTCCCACTATATAATAATAGCCCATTGTTGCTTGGTAGGTCCATCCGTCTGCCTCTCTGCCACGCTTTTAAGGATTACGGTAATAAAAATTCCCGGGTCCGTATTTTTAATTAATCAGCGAGACTGTCAGAGAAGGCAGTCCGTATCAGTGATACTGCATATAACATTATTTCATGTCAGAGTTACAGTAAACAAGAGGGCGTCTCAAGACATTAACTTCATTTGTCCCGCGATTTTGGGTTGGTGTGTCGACTGGTACGTGCATGTTCCGTTGGAACCCAAGTAAGAGTACGTGGAAATAAATTTGATAGCTAAAGGTAAAAGAGTTATTTTCATTCACTAATTGGCTTGCGTGAGGACATTTATAGCGTTTACGCGAATAGCGATTAGGTATTGTTGCAAGAGCTCATAATAACACTGCTGTTATTAATTTACTTTCAGTACGATTGCTAGCCTTTCATCAGATTTCAACTACGTATATTTGATCGGAACACGAGTATGTGTAACTGTTTTATTTCTTATTTATCAGAATAAGGGACGCCTAGGATCCATATTGTAAGTTAAGATTCGTAAACATCCAGTGGGTTTTAAATTTATTACCCAAGCTTTCGCCCGCTTAAGTTTTGCTTATGTAAGCCATCTTGCTTTTCTTGTGCACAGGTGCAGTGGGATAGTGGTAGTGGATACAGAACGCACACAGTAGAAATGCTACCTGCACTTTGACTTGTTTTGCTCTCCATTTCACGTCTACTTGGGTGCTTGTGCGTGATTGGCGTATGACGGCGTGGATTCGTGTAGAAGAATCGGCTGTTACTTTATTCTATTAACCATTCTACTCCGTTTTATTCTATTTTCTACTCAATTCCGCTATACCAGGGCACATGAATGTGGAATTTATTGCAGTGGGAGTTGCAATAATTATAGCGAAGAACACAGTGTCTTCACCAGACCCGTGTTGCCATGAGGAGAGAGGAGAAGGCAGCAGCGGCGAGGGAGAGTACAAGAAGTCGAAGTTTTGGGGCTTAAAAGACAGGTTAGCGATGCTTTCGAGAAGAGATGCTACTCTAAAAATGCAATAATAAAGGTACTTCGAAAAAACCCCTGACTAGTAGATCAATTTTTAGCGTCGCTATTGGTAAAAGCAAACTGTGCGCATTCTAAAAATCAGAAATGACTTTATTAGAATGGACTTTGCTCTCATTTGCATAAAGAAAAACGGAGCGATAGGCTTGCAAGAATAAATCGAAGCGTGTCTCCGTCTGAGAAATAAAAATAGAAAGAAGCGCTCGGATGTGTGAGAGAAGAGAAACAAATAAATTGTAGGAAGAAGATAAATTCGAAAAGAAGTTTTCCACGTCTTCGACAACAATATGTTTAACAAAACCCTTGAATTGAAGCGCTCCAACTGCACGGTTCAGGTCACATGACGCAAGCGTCAAAATTTCATAAAAATGACAAAATATTATGATCTCTGATCCGAATGGCGGGAATTTAGTCCAATGGGAGCAGCAGAAATATCTGCGTGAGGTAACAATGACAAGAGCAACAACAGCAGGAGGCCACAACAGGAGCTGGTGGCTTGGGCGACCGCGATTGCGGAGCTGCGAGATGCAATCGCAAGCACCTTACACTGGCTTTCATTTCTAGGTAGAATGCTCTAGGTCGGGACTTCATTATTTCATGTGAACTTCTAGAGTGATGCAGGCGAGCACATCACTTTCGACGTATTTTCCAAAGTGGTGTTTGTGGGGACCTGACCTAATTTAAAACACGATCGAATTCGAAAATGCTGTGAGCGAGGATATTATCTCACTTGATAACCATAGGCATGAATTTTTTTCCAGTTTTTGTAAGCAAAGATGTTGCGTGATGTTATGTGTATTAGTGAAGTGCTGTAAGGACTAATAGTTCTCTGAACTTTGACTGAACTATTAAATGACCAAAACATCGCTCTTCCGTGGATGTTTGTTCATATTCCAGGGTCCAGAAATATTGGACAAATTCTACTATAATTCCATTCCCCAGCGACGGAGTGCACAGCCATTGATCTTCTTCATGTGGTTTACCCTACTATTGTAGCAGAAACTTCAGAACGTATTTTAGTGTATTAACAATTTTAATTCTGAGTTCCCATTTCTGAGCTCACTTGACACGCAATACTCTCATTTTATGTTGCCTAACACAGCCTCGGTAGCTGAAATCTAAAATGAACACCACGTACAGACTACAGCAACACAATTGATGTCTAAGTTGGACTTCATCACAGAAGTCACGTTGGGGGAACTCGCTCTGTTATTACCTTCTATGTCAACTTTTTAAGTCCCCTTTCTGGAGTCATCTTCCATGTCAAGTTTCTGTAGCCATCGTTTTGAAGTCATCTTTCATGTCACTTTCCTGCAGTCATAATCCGTCATTCGTACAACAAAAAATATTTTTTTGACTGTTCCTACTTGCAAACACCGAGGATCGTTCTTACATAGGACAGACCTGCATAGCCTGTAAATGGACATTGGTTTTAATCTCAACTAAAGATTAACATTTAACAAATCATTCACTTGATAAGGTACAGAAAAAGTTTCTCGTGAGTAAATTTATGCATACAACACGCTAAACAACTCATCTACTAATTTCAACACAGCTATTTAGTTAATAATCACTACAACTGTTAGCTATTTCGCACGAAATAACTATGAAGTGTGCTTACATCGTTTTCTACGTTAATGTCTAAAGTTCTTTTTATAGAGGCACACTGCGATAAAAAATTATAGCCCTCTGGCACGCTGTTCTATTTTAGGAGTTGTTACTAACAGAATGAAGCCTTCACGACTCCTGAACGGTTTGATTTGAGAGACCCATAGCCACCTCAGGAGCTGCAGCAGCACCACGGAAAATGACGCTATGTCAAATCAACGAAGAAAATTAGGTGGGAAGGATGGAGCTGGCAACAAGTCCAAAACTTCGTGACTTACATTTTTCAATTGAACAATACCACGTCTGAAACAACTGCACGCTACAATATGGAAATAAAATAATGAAGAGTGAATCCAGCTAAAATTTATTAAAACGATTATATCACAGATACGCACAAGGAATTTTTCATTTACTGGACCTTCTGCTTGAGATTTTGCTCAAGCTCGTCGAACTACTGAAATTTTTGGTAGATTTTTGTGCCCTCACCAAAGGCAATCTCAATGCGCGTTGCAGCCTCAGTGCTCTTATTTTGAACCGTACGAATTTAAATACGATTACAACACGAAAGATTTAAAATTCAACAAAAATGAAACGTGATGGTGAAGAAGCAAAGATGTAAAATTTTATAAGTATAAAATCAGTAAAAGCTTGATTATTCACTATGATACGTTGATAACGTCAATAATAATAATTATTATTATTGTGTTCATTATAATTGGGATAACTAATATTTAATCAATAGTAACAATAATGTCATTTTCTTTACTGATAATAACCATGGACAATAGTTAATTCAGTGAGGTTCAATAATAATAATACCCGTTATGAAATACATGATAGCTCCGATAACAATAACGAAACTTTCACAATTGAAGCCAAAATAATCATGAGTGTAAATGAGGAATTACCAGAAAGCTTAAATTTGTTGACCTCCCAGTCGCTGATGAACTGATCAGCTGTCTTCTCTTGGCCAAACCATTCTCTCGTTTCAGTTTTGCTCTCGGAAATGTTCTCGCAATGGCATGCAATTCAGAACCACTGCATAATTAAAGGCAGCAAATTACATCACTTGAGAGCTTCTGTTCACTTCAGAACAACTGTTATATTGTATGGTAGTTTCATTTGGAAAGGACTGATAGCAGAGCATGCATGAGCTCTATCCATTTTGTTCAAAAGTCAAAAAAATTTTCATACGAAGTAGAAATTTGAATAAGCTTCGACAGCAAAACGGTTCTAGAATAGAGGTTTTTACACTCACAATAGAAGTATATTATTAGAAATGTTCATATAAAATCATGTTAAAAATTATCCACAAGTCCACGGGGTTTGATCCCAAAATTTAGTTGTCTCTCGCCCAGTGCATATTGAACCAAAATTTCAGACTGGCCAAGCCTTAAGTCCCATAAGCTAAGACTGGCCAAGCCTTAAGTCCCATAAGCTAAGACTGGCTAAGCCTTAAGTCCCATAAGCTAAAACTGGCTAAGCCTTAAGTCCCATAAGCTAATATTACAAGCATTATCGGACCGTTTCTCTCCCATTTTAGTTCATTCATGCAAGAGTCGTATTGTGAAAAATCTGATTCAACCTTCATTTATTTTCCATTAAATTCTCCAAGATTGACTTCTAGTACGACGAGTTCACGCCGAAGACACTTAGACTATCGATGAAATCTTTGAAGTCGCTGCTGCTGCTGTTGACAATACTAAAACCGAGTGAAAAAATTTCCTTGTAGTCTCGCTTCTGGATTGAAATCATAATTTCTCAATTATTTCTGACTAAGCCAATGAAAAAAAGTGTAATGGTATTGTGGTGAGGTGAGTAAATTTTAAACTTGCCTTTCTTCAATATTACAGCAGTAACACAAACTCAAAGCATGGCAGGAATCAGGGGTATTTACTGATGTTGTGCAACGGAAGGAGTTAGAAAATGGCATTGGACTCATGTTGCAGAGGGCGATTTACGAGTAGCAAAGTTTGAAACAAAAATCTTAAAATTGATGTTTCTCATTTTTGAAGTGTTTCATGGATGAATTTTATTCTTGATTGAATATTAATCTATCAATGACCAATTCCGAAAATTCCTACGGAAATATTGCCAATACCCGAAATACTCTTTTGTTGGAACGATTAGAGCTGCAACTTACTGTTCTTTACCAATGTTCCAAAAACATTGACATGAGCAAAATGTAATGAGTTTTTGCTCGTGCCAATTATAAATTCAGTTGGTAATATTTGCTCTTTACTTGCGTTCATGACAAACCTCCCTCAAAATTGACATTCCTCTTGATCAACAATTCTATTGCCATTACTTTCTGATCTTGCAATGATGTTCATATTGAACGCTTTTAAACATTCACTCACCCTTAAACAATAATTTTCTTTTAGTGTCTACGTCTTCGTTTATGCACAAAGTTGACGCTCTCAACAACGGATTTCGTCTCAACGGACTTCAGAACCAATAGGGTATTTGAACAAGTTCAACGTGCTTGATCTCGGATAAAAATACTAAAAATTACCGCTATGTTCTTCTCTTTCGAAGGTAAGTTATTCGAGTTAATTGAAACGTGCGATGTTGCTTCTGTACATCTAGGTCCCAGATTATCGGACCACTGTTCCCCTGTTTTTGGCCCTTGATGCGAACAACTGTAAACATTATTTTTTGTAAAATTAATAGGTTTCAGCATGGATCATTTCTTCATATCATCTGGCACATCTCACGCTTGGCATTGGGTGTCTTGCTGCCGACGTTAAGTGTGTTAGCCTACATATGCATCCCCCAACGAAAACTCTTCCTACTTGCTGTACGAAATGCTTTATAAAATTTCCTGGCATTCCACGGTAAAAAATCAGGAGCTCGGTTGCATAGCAATTTTACCAAGCACGATAACAGGAATGGAAAGCTTAAGACCATATTTATCACACAGATGATTGATTGCATTTTCACATGTGCATGTACCCTAATAGACGAACTCAGTCGCATAGGCTGCCATGGTAGTCCGGTTGCTGGCAGGTTCTATTGAGAAAAATTGAGAGCCGCGGTATGTTTGTGCGAGTGAACTTGCAGAGCTGAGTTGAAATTACCGTGTAAGCGCCCCCTCCACCTCTGTGCACTCCGTACGTACATTAATTAGAGGTGCCTGATGCAGTGATGCTGACGTGGTCATATCGATATAATCCGAGAATTCAGAATTTCACTCAGAAGCTGTAACCGAATTACGCACAGCGCTGCTCCAGAATCTTTCACAGAGCTTTCCAGGGCCTCTCAAAAAGTTATTTTCGAGCTACACGCTGATCTACTTCTGATCCAATGACTCAAATTCCACAGTAATGCGCGCCTGTCTTCCAGATAGCACAGACTTACCATTAAAGAATATATAGAGTAATAATATTCGAAATATGTGTAGATTACAAGCGGCTCCATTTTAGAACCATGGATCATTTACGTGTACATATGTGTCATGATGTTACACACGACTCAAGAGACTGTGTAGTGTGCCATTTTAATGTTCATTTGAGTGTCGGTGTCGTGACATATTCGTGACACACATGAGAGTGTCAAAAATATACCGTATTTCTTCTCAGGGTATACAAAAATATTTTTCCGCTCAATTATTCAAAGTCAATAATTCAGCACACGATTTGTCAAGCGTTTGCAAACTCTTGCGCAGTTAAGCTTTTTTCAAACCGAAATTATTAGAAACAAACTTCTTGCTAATTTTTCAAGCTCAAAATAAGCGATATACCCCCGTGATGCTACGTCAGCGTTCGGAAAATTTACGTGCCAAGCAAATTTGCCTTCACCTGCGTGAAAAAAGAAACATCTGCTCCAAATTTTTACCTTTACCGGCTGCGAAACCGATTAACTAACAGCCTGTGCTTCTGAAACTTCAAGCTAGCAAATTCAATGCGATCTTCAGTATTTTTAAAGCAGCGCCTCCTGTGCGCCAGGTCCCGCAAAGCAGCCTCACAACTTGGGGAACTTGTCCGACTGGAGGGCGCAGAGAGCCTTTATTACTTCTTGCTTCTTGTTTGCTCCTTGTTCTGAAATGTCCTCTTCTTGAGCCGGCACTCGGAACACGAAGCGTCGGGGGCTCATACTCGCTCATATGCAAGTATGAATAATTAAACTACATATACGTATTCTCAATGGTCACGGTTATTAAGTATAAATCCTAGCAAATATGTGCGTGTGTGCGCATGTGCCCATTCATACAGGTATACGAATGCATACAGATGTACGAGACACGTTCGTACGAGATGCAAGCACGCATTCACACACTCATACAAACATGCACACAGATTGACATGGAAATTGGTTGTCAATTCAGCATAGTTTTTCAAAGACATTTACGGTATGTCGTCACAACAGTTGAAAGTATGTCCAATAAAAGTCGTAATAAAATATTGTATTGATATTATGAATGAAAATAAGTCAGACTGATGATTCTTTGCTGAGAGGAAATTGATTTACTTGATCTTATTCTCGGTGAAATGAAAATACCAAAACTCTCCTCGATTTTTCCTATTAACAAGTCGATTACGCTTTCAATTTTTTCTAAGTTGTTAAACTCGTCGGTCTTTTCCAAGATAAATTTACAGCTCCTCAAAGCTACCCAAGCCTTTACGCCATCATTCCATTCATTTAAATTTATTTTGTGATCTTATTTCTTTCCTAGTTGCTTTAACTCATTCGGATCAATTTCATCTGTGAGACTCGTTCATTTCACTCATTCGTAAACATTTTTACTCCTTAACGGTTAAACTTTTTCATAGTTATATCATTTTTAAAGCTTCTTGTACAGACTGCCCAATTCTTCATTTAGCCTGCAACCGCTTAATTTTAGCCTACAACCGCTTGACTTTAGCCTACAACCGTTTAATTTTAGCCACCAACCGCCTAATTTTAGCCTACAACCGCTTAATTTTCAGATGCCCCTCTAATCGCTCGATCCAGCAAGCTTCCAGGAATCAAGCCTCAGCCTCCTCTCATCGTGGCTCTTAAATTAAGTTTAAATATAAATTTCAGCTTTGAAGAGGAGGCAGAAAACTCGGAGCACGGTTAAGGAGGCTGAGAATTTTCTCCTCTTTTAAGACTGGAGCACAAAACTTCTGGTCCAGTTTGCAGACTTCCAGACTACACGGCGAACTATAGCTCTATTTACCTGACTTTGTTTTCTCGCTTTTTGATCTCCCATTTCTTGCTTCGCAACTGGCAGGTTGTCTTTCTCGAGTCAAAGTGAACTTTTTAGGTACATTCTTATCGAGAGACATCATTTCAAGTCGTACAGGAATAACATCATATTCATTTTATTTTTTCCAAGATGATCACTCATATTTCTGAAATCGTCTTTGTGTTTCATTTATTAAATTAGTCAGAAGTAAAATAAAAATAGCAATTAGTTTGCTGCGTGGTTCAATTTTACGTACATTTGGAAGTCAGTTTTAGCTTTAAATCTGAGTGAGTCACCTCGAAAAGAATTCTAATGAATTTCTAATTTTTTCCAGTTGACATGAGTTTCCCTCCCTCATTGATTAGCCTAACAGATTCTAAGCACCAACGTGGATGCAGTAATCAGACAGTGTTAATTTATCTTAAAGGGTATAATTTTGAAGTGAAAAAAAATTGCGATTGAGGTTGCGATTTTTTTTTATACTGGAGGATGAACTGATTTGTTACAATTCTCTTGTTTAAAACAAGTACTGAATTAGTTAGCTGGCATTGTGTGTAGGAAATGCTCAGTTTTGAAAGGAAAAGGTACACGACTACAACTGACAATATTGATTCAGGATCGGAAAACCCAATTTCCTTAAATTTTGTATTCAGAGCAGATTTTTTCACCTTCTCTGTTGCAGCAGATTAGCCTATTTTCAGCCTTCTGAACAGTATACCTGGCCCTCTGGGGTCTAAAGGACTTGATTCTAAGTCTTTTGTTCAGTCTTCAAAACAAAGAAACGATCGGTCGGGTTACTAAGGGGACTTTTTTTGTGAAATTGCAGTGAATGAAAAACATGAACAAATATCTGTGTATGCTGCCTCGAAATTGCCCTCAGTGTCGTTAAAACGTACGATATCAATAAAATATTTGCATACTAAATCATATTTTAATGTTTTTAGCATTCAAGAAATTTAAAATATTAACACCAAAGATGCCTACATGTAAATATTGACACAAGGGATAAATAACTTGATTTTCTCACCGAATTTCTAATCAGTTCGAGGTTAATTCAGCGGTCAATATCAGTAGCTAGAGATCATTAAAATAAAAGATTTGAGAAGAGTATTTTTGCTCGTAGATGCCCAGGAAAACAAAACCGGAATGAACAAACTTATGAAACAATTCCAGGACCCAGCAGAAGTCACTTGGCTTTTATCGGATTAGATCCCAAACTGGAAATGATCTCCTCCTCCTAACAGCGTCGTCCGTCCTCATCGCGAGCCAAAAAGGGCGATTAGTTTTTTAGGGTAAGGATCACCATAATTTACTCCAGGTTTTACCTTGAATATTTTTTTACCCTAAACAGTAGTCAGGATGTCTTTGAGTCCGGCAAACTGCTATTTACGAGCTAATTTTCGAGGATATGCTGCGAGTGAAAATGCTGCAGAACTTGCCCCAAGACGTTATTGCCTTCTATTTTTCGGTTGCTAAGTTCAAGGGAACATATTACTCAACCAGCCTCATTTGAAGATCATGGGCGTCGATTTTGTGCCCCATTACAATTCTAATTTGCTTAGCATTTTACTTAGAAGAGTTTGAATAGAAGTATACAAGATTAACACAGTTGTACAATTCTCCAGTCGCTCTCTTCGTACAAGGACGACATGAAGAAAATTTCAAAGTTGGTAATGTATGGACGTTTAGCATGTGAATTCCACAATTTTTTATTGTTATTTCAATGAAATGGCTAAAATATTGTATGCTTTCTATTTAAATTCAGTGACTATTAAATCAATGAAATAATGAGCAAAAAGCTGTAAATGTATTAAAAAAATAAGAAGAAACATAGCACTTCACCAATATTTATTAACGTCTGCTCGGAGTAGTAAATAGTAGTACACATACTATTTACTGCGCTTCTATTTATACTATTCACTGCGCTTCAGTGGCTCTGATTACGTCGCGCCGACATTGAAGGGATCATTTAGTATGGACGTTAGAGAACAGGGAATCTGTGCATTAGGTGCGTTCCCACACAGGATCCCTTGCACATCGAGACAGTAACTCAAGAACGAAAAGAAAGGAAACACAAAAAAAGAGATAACGAAAAATGTCAGAAAATTAAAAGAAGCAAAGGGGGCATGAAATATATAAGTCCCGAATACCTATCTGTAGCTGAGGTAACCTAACAGTGTTCCTCTGGGGATGCGTCCTCATAGCATACAATAGACAAACCTAATTAACCTTACCGTGTTACCTATCCTACGCTCCCTGAAGGGTGTAGGAGAGGAACGTTAAAGAATGGTTATTCCATAAATTAAGTATTGAAGGTCCAAGAGCACTTACATTTTTATTTGCACCCATCATAATTAATCAAAGAAGTATCAAAAACAACTCAAAGGATAAAGTTTCAGGACTCTATTTCCACGAAAATAATTATTTTTGACTAGAGCTCTAATCCTCCACATCCTCTGAATACATTCAGGTCATCAAGTGTGAAAAATAAGCTTATTATGAGCATCTCCTCGCTGCAAAACTACTAAAAAACAGACTGAAATTAAATATACGAAACTCTACCTACTTAATTTTTCATAAACGAATCAAATAATGAAATTTTATTTTCTCCCTAGTTCTGTATGTACAATATACATTTAAAATAATTTCACAAGCTTCTAATTTTAATTTTAAGTAAATAATTTAATGGGTTTACGAAATTAAGTTCTCACGTCAAACATATTTCAAACCACGCAAAAATTTCACTTCATTTCTCAAGATTAGACTTACAAGATAGAATTATTCCCGAAACAGCAAGTAAGTTCTTGGCTCCATTTTCAGTTATCGTTATCCCCCCGCGAAGCTTAAAATATTAAGACAAATTCACCCTTTTTCTGACCGCACAAGCACGGTAACGCGGCAGCTCGAGTAGCGCCACCTCCACGAATGCCGGCAGAGATCAAATCTACGGTGACTACGCCGCGTTTCAAGTTGGTTGCAAGCCTTGCGGCGGCGGGCGGACGTTCGGCATACGTTACGATATCTGGCCGAGAGGGAGATTGTGCTGAATCCCTGCCTCGACGACTTGGGGAGTACCTGAACTGTAGCTAGCAAGCCTCTGGGGAGCGGACCACAAAATAGGACATAGAGGTCGTCGAAATTGAATGGGGAAGAGTTTAAGGGGATGCTAGTGAAGAAGAGGGAAGTGAGAGAGTATGAACTTTATCACCGCAAAGGATTTCAGGGGAATTTGAAATACTAGGAAATTATTTGCAAGCCTCAATTGGACAGTGAACAATATTTGGTGGGGCATGAAAGAGTGCGGAATGCAAAAAAAAAACTTTTAGGCTTGAGCTATTGCTGAATATTTAGCTGAAGAATTATTATATAAGGTTACTGCATGTGGTTGTTGTCACATGGTTTACTGACATGACCTATGACAAAAGCAAGGATATGTGCCGTCGACTTTAGAGACCGGAAACAACGGAACCGTCCGAAATAAGGTTTCCAATGAGCAGATCAACAGAGGCACTAACAGTGAAGTATTTGCACAAGGGTCTGCCCAAATCAGAGGTTTGGGGAATGCAGAAAATACGGAGAATAGTGTGCGAAATTATATTCGCACGGGGCAAGTATTTGCCAGGGCAAAGAAAAGGCAAAAACTATAAATTAATTAATTAATTGCGTGTTTTTACTATGGCTTTTATTCAGTAGCTGTTCGAGCAAGTTTGTTTAAGATATATCGTGGGATTTGTTTATAGCGAAGCGAGATTTCTCGGAATCAACAGCTTCTTTAGTATTTATCTTTAATTTGCTAAAGCAAGTGAATCTTCGGATGCTGGTATGGTGAGTGCACAATTTTTTTGAAGTCTTTGAAGTGTTTAACATTCTGTAAGTATACTTCTTGACAACAACATACGAACGCATAGCGACTATTTGAACGTCTACTCATACACCCGGTTAGTGTAGAATTTTAGTTCTTCTTCGATCACAGTAACTCACTTCAGTCACTTCGCTTTGGGGCAAAATAAATAAAAAAATTAGCAGCACCTGCTCACGAGGTGGAGTTCGTGAAGTACTTCATTGTTTCAGCAGCGTAACTTGCACAGACCTTCTACCGTAAGTCCCGCATGAACGTCTGCCTGAAGAACGGGCACATAAGCCGTCAATTTAAACAAATTAAACACTTTTTCATTCTTTCATCATCCGTTTCCTTATCCTTTTCATTCACTTTCTTTCTTAGGTTTTGTTTTGTGGAGATGATCTTTGCGGCGTTGAGGTGATGCATTGTATGATTTTTCATTTTTTTATCATTATTTTTTTGTGATGCTCATCGCATTTTCAACAGCCGCGTAAAACTTGCGATGATTTCGCGACACTCGTAATCTAAAGCGCGTCTGACAAGGGGAGACAAGAGCTCATGAAACCTTCGAATTTTCTTGCCTCCTTCCGAATCGTTAGAACCGTCGGCCTTTTGCTGGGATTTTGGGCAGGCATTGCCGAGTTACTTCTTGTATTTTCTGGACCCACTTCATAGCGGTGCTTTAATTTGCAGTTCTGAGATGGATTTTATCACCAGCTCTCGGCCATTGAAACTTCGAGCGAGCCTTACAACAGCCGGAGAAACGGCAACTGGACGGGCAAACTGGGGCGATTGGGGAGGAGTGAGACATGTGCGAAAATGGAGAGAAAGGGGAATGGAGAAATGGGGAGGAGTGAGGCATGAGCCTCAAGTAGGAAGGAAATGAGAAAAGAGAATTGGAAGGAGTAAAACAAGCGCGTCAAATGAGTGAAAAAGGGGAATAGAGAAGTGGGGAGAAATGAGAAAGCCGTGCGAAATGGAAATGAAGGAGGAAACAGAATCGGAAGGGGTGAGGCATATTCACCAGATGGGAAGAAAGTGTAATAGGGAGTTGGGGATGAGCATGACATGCGCGCCAAATGAGGGGTCTGGAGAATGCAGAAAATACGGAGAATAGTGTCCGAAAAGATAGGAAAATTGGGATGGAGATATATCGTAAGGCCTACGGAAAATGAAAGTATGCAAAGGGAAAGGACTAAGAAAAAGAAGAGAAAGAAGGAAATACGAAGGCACAGCTTTGAAAAAAAAATGAAAGGTTGACTGGAAGAAAAAGACAGTCGACGAGAAAAGAGAATATACATGCACACTCTGGTATAAACATCTTCACATAAATATACACAATCAAAACTACAAGCTTCTGTTTCTGCAATTTTATTTTCAGTTGCTTTATTTCCCTTATTGACAGAAAAAATAGGCAAATTAAATGAATCTTCAAAGGTGAATGACCTTCTTTTGAAAGACGTCATTCCAGGATAAGCCGAGGTACAGATTCTTAACTCCAGCTAGTGGTCACCGAGGGCTTAAAAATATATATCACATATGAAATAAATGAAAGACTTCTCTTCAAAAGCTCTGCGAGGAATAAACGGTCAGATGATAAAACTATGACTGTTTTATCATGCCATCTGCAAGCTCTATTTATTTTATAGTATAGAAATGAAAGTGCGGGAATTGAACAAATTACATGGCATAATTAATATTTTACAATAAATTAAATCTCATCTGATGATTTTCTTGTGAATTCCTGGCGTCCTCTCTGAACCCTCAAGAACTCCAGCAACAGATATTCCAAGCAGACCAAGGTCACACTGGGAAATACTTGAAAAATTACTCCGGTTCACAAAGATTTAAATTTATCAACTTTTGATTTGGTGCCCCGTGAATTCCTGCCCCCAGTCGGGGCCTGGTGGTGATCACGTTCGGAACTCCCCCTATCTTCCCTTCTCACCCTCTCCACCCTCTCCAACCTCCCTCCCTCCCCTTCCTTCTCCCTCAAGTCCCACCACTTCCGCCGCCCAAACTTGGCCCGAACTTTGTACTGGAAAATCAATACAAAAGTTGTGTTTTGCTATCGCTTCTCTCAAACTGTCGAGCAAGAGCAGGGCAATTTTCACTAAGCTAAGGACGGCATTAAAAAGTTATAATCCGTTGAATCTCAATAAGAATCGGCGGCCTGGGCACCGCTGACGCCTCTGCCTGATCTCTGAAGGATCCAGATTTGGTGTGAAGCCCCCTCACATATTGATAAATATAAAATTAGCGCTTAGATTACTTGAAAAAAAGGAATTCGAGCATGGAAGTGAGATGATGTTATACATACTTAGCCTAATATCATTGCAGATAGCAGCTAAAAGAGATTACTTTCTTAATGGAAGTGCTCCGCTTGTCATTCCCCGATGCATTATTGCGGGTAAATTCAATTACAATCAGTTAGTTTCTACCTCAATTCCAGTGCTTCGATGTCCGGAAGAAAATGAATACAGACGTAAATCCACTGCGAGCAATTTTACGCAGGGATACATTCACAGGGCACAAGTCTCCGCTTCATAGACTGTAAATTTATGCCGCACTAATACTAAATATTTATTATAATTTATCATTGAGCACAGACCTGGGATAAATTAAGGGCGAATATTCAATACCTGCTTGGTTTTAAATGGGAGCGGGTCTTTCAATACAAGTTTTTCGCAAAATGTTTGACTGTCAATAAATGAGAGCTGCTACCAGTCCCAAGTCTGCTAATAATTGAGCGTACATAGATCAGCTCTAATGTTGATAACTAAATCATCATCACATGAGGCAGCTAATTTGACTCAGAAATGGCTCCAGGTGTGGTTCTGAAATCTTATTGCTACGCACCTGTCCACTCCAGTGCAAATTTTGGAGCGCCGAGGATAAGTCTACGGTGTTTGAAGCGAAAATTTAACTTACTCTCATTACCTTTTGATTGTCGAGATGGACGAAAAACAGGGTAATTTCATCTAAATATCTCCTTTCATGACTAGTACATACTATCTCAATGGGTAAAACGTAGGCCCCATGAATTTGCGAGTAATATAGCGGTAATATTTTTTCAACTTGTACACAACAACTTCGCTTGGAAAAAGTCACGACCTACCGGTGGAATAGAAACTCTCTCATACTGGGTTGAAACTGACGATCGATTGGGAAGTCAAATTTGAATTTTTGATACGGATTTTAATTAATTGTATGGGGTGCATCAGGTGCGGTTGCTGCCGCGCACATCATGTCGCTGCAACCAGAAGTGCCGCAACTGTTTATTATTCTGTAAGTATGTTTCTTGGTAATAGAATACAAACGCATAGCATCTATTTGAACGTTTACTCCCACACCCTTTAAGTGTAAAATTTTAATTCTGCTTCGATCGCAGTAACTCACTTTGGTCACGTCGCTTTGGGGTAAAATACGTAAAAATTAGCAGCTCCTGCTCACGAAGTAGAGTTCGTGAAGTACGTCAATGTTTCAGCAGCGTAACTTGCACAGAGTTTGTACCGTAAGACCCGCATTAACGTTTGCCTGAAGAACGGGGACATAAACCGTCAATTTAAACAAATTAAACACTTTTTCTTGATCGTTGGTTTTTCATCCTATTCATTTACTTTTTTCTTAGGTTGGAGATGATATTTTAGTCTATAAAATTCAAGGTTGGCATTAAAATTCACGGTTGTACAAGAGGCACTTGCGTAAAGCCCGATGCGTGGCTGTGTATTGACACTAGGATGCCTTTCCCTGAGTGTGAGCGTGTGAATAATGAAGAGGGAAAGTGATTAAACAACGTATCCTGTGCGGTGAGAATAGGACTAGGGTCATCTCCGATACATCATTTACTTTACCGTACCGCGGATTGCGCACACTAATATCTGAATATTGACTCATATCGCTACTGAAAGAAGGCCTGTTACAGCAGCGCTTGCTGCCACTCCTGTCTTCTTACTCTCTACGCCACCTTGATATCAGTTCGACTAATTTGACACGTGCACAGAAAACGGTCCGCCATTCTCGCCGCATCCACAGCAGCAAATTCGACTGGACTGGATGCTGGAGCGGCCCCAGGGTGGTGCTCGATTATTTAGCCTCACTGCGGTACCGGCTGCCTCTTCAATTTGTTTGGCACGTGATTCTATCCATCATGTGTGAGCAAAGAAACGGATGGAAGGGTAAAGAATAAAAGTGGGTCGGTGTTTCTCCTCTCTTTGGGCTTCAAAGGTGAGTGAGTAACGAGTTATCCGGAACAAATCTGTGTCGAACGCCCGATGGGATATTTCTCTGCGAATTGCGAAGCTGAGGTTTTCAAGATGCGTGTTCTTTATGACACGTCAATGGTGACTTGACGGGATGCAATTTGAGCGTGCGATAATCGGGAATAAAAAATTTAGTTTCTCTGACCTTGACCGTACATAATTAGATCTTAATTTTTCGGAGTACTGAATCCGATGTAGCTAAAAAATTTAGAAGAAATTTGAATTTATGGAGCCTTTGGTAATTTATGGGGCTTTCGAGAAGGATATGCAGTTTTTATAAGCATTAAATCATTCTGACTAGGTTAGAATGGAAATTCACGAAGAAGAAATATTTTTAAGCCTGAGGAATTTAAACACAATTACATGTTAATCCTTCTGCATCAAGTCAACGATTTTTTAACAGCGCCAAAATGTCAGGCATTTACTGTTCAGGACTCGAGTGACGATCTAAACGTAGAAATTCTGGCGCAGCGTCTAGGAAGCGGACAATGTTGGAGCGAGACCTCCCCAGGAGAGGGGCCCTCAAACTGCGTTAGGCGGAGTAGCTTCACTCTCTCCCATACTGAGGCTTTACAGTCAATGTAGTCCTGGACGCTACGGCACCGACAAGCCTACGTATCTAACCTAATGAACTTGGTCTTGTTTGTTAAAGAATTATTCATTCTTTATTCATCGAGAATTATGCATTCTTTCATTGCTTGAAACTTAGAGTGAAAAAAGTGAGACATCAAGAAACGAGCAGAGATGCAGAAAACGAAACGACATTCAAGATGATAGAAATGTGTGGAAAAGCTTTGAAATATTTCAGTGTATCGTGTTTTGTATTTTAAAGTATAGAAAATAAAATATGGGCATGCGAGGCAAAGTAAAATTAGCGTGGAGAAGGAGTCATTGCAGTTTCTAAAAAATATCTCTAAAAAAATAACGGAAAACGTAACAATTGCATTGATTATGTTGCTCGATCTAGCTATCACGAAATTTGTTTTTAAAGTTTGCATGAGTTAACTCATGCTAACGTATAAATTTAAAGTTCCCCTCGTTGCTCATTTATTTAAACTCAACATTAAACACAGTACACCAAACCCTCAACTCAGAACACAAGTTTTATTTCAAGAACAGATGGCGAAGGATGCAGTAAGTCTCAGCAGAGCAGGAAGTCATAAATCTTTGAAATTTACCTTGAATTCACTCATTATTACACCAGCGTAATGTTCTACATACAGAACGAACTCTCGTATACACCAAACAAACAATAATGAGAAAACAGAGAGAGTTGCCAGACCCTGAATCATCTCTAAACTTTCAAAGAATCGAGGACTACAAAATTTAGTTAAGGATTTAAGTTAAGGATTTAGTTAAGGTTTTTAAGGTTTATTTAGTTAAGGACTAGTTAGTTTGAGTTGATGGCTATCGACCGACGAGACAAACAGCAGCAGCAGCCCTGGCATCAAAGCGCTTGGGGCCGCGCTCCCTTGCGCGTCTCCGCCCCGCTTCGGGTCACCGCAGCAGCAGATCTCACGAGCGCCGCTTCGGGACCGGCTGTTGTCGGAATCGAATTACTGACACTTGCAACGAAAAGAAAATACATTGATTTCCAGGGTTAATATTGTGACGTCCAGCCCGCCGATACGTAGCATCAAATACGCTACGAGTTCTACATTACTTGCCATACGGCACATCATTAGCAAAACTCTATCAATATTAACAACCCTCGCTCATATAATTCTTCACCTAGGATCCTGAGCAAAATTATTAGGCCCTAATACGTCATTCGTTAGCCCAACAGGTGGCTACGGATTGTAGCGGCAACTGTATATTGATGTTATACAGTAAATCGGTAGGCCATACTCAAAAGACCATCAAATAGTAAGCTCTGTACTACTTACCTCACTTAATTAGTAGTAAAAACTGCTCTATTTTCCAAGCTTCGCTCATGGTAGAATTCCCATAAGTGAACTTGATTTCCAAAACACAATTTCCTGTAATGCCACTAAAACACATTCTTATGACTCCAACAAAACACATACTGGTAGCTCTATTAGAACACATCCCTGTGTATCCATTAAGGTGGACACCTGTAACTCCAGTTGGGTGCATAATTATGGCTCCATTAATACAAATGATTATAACTTTATTAGGACACAAAATTACAACTCATTAGGCACATGCCTGTAACTCCCTTAACCAAATCTAAGCCGCCCATGATCGCCCTTAAACTTCCGTCCGCCGACGTTGGGTCGCAGAGAGACAGCGTCAAGTTTTTACGACAGTCGCAGGGCCAAGTGTTCGCTCGGATTCATTTTACAGTCGCAAGTTAAATCGAGAAATGCTGGCACCGATGAAGGGAGTTCGGATCTGGAGGTACTGGGAGGAGGGGGGGGATCTAGGGGAAAATAAGAGGGGAGGCCTGTGAAGGATAGCTAGAGAATGAAAGTGAGTTAAGAATAAAGCTGAGAATAAAATTGAAATAAAATAGAATATGGCAGTAGAAACTAGGCAGGTGGCTCATTCTTGGATTTTTACCCGAGCTCCAGGCAGTC